>CM037785.1:64963397-64983824 GCA_021229015.1 Solen grandis
CTGGTTTTTCCCTTCAGCATTGGACTACTTTTGGTGGTGTTTTTTTATGGCAGTGTCCCCTGCAGATTTTTACACAAAAACTGCGAAAAATTCACACTAATCAGTCAGGAGAAGGGGGGAAATTAAAGGGCCGTGTAGCCACAATTCCCATATAACATAATGTAAAATTTTAGCCGAGTGGGAAGGAAAAATTTATTCATAGCTGCAGACATATGCTGTAAAAAAGAGGCATTAAAGCCAACCTTTCCTTTTGATTGTTTTTTTTGTTTATGTTTTGTTTTCAGCATTTTCCTTATTTATTTGTTGGGGGACTGTTTTTGCGAAAATGTTAAAACCCAATTTATTTTGCTCACAAATGAAGAAAAAAAAAATGGGTCACATTTTATTCTGTAACCTATTAGGATTTTTTTTTCTTCTTTTAAAGTATGATGAGTAAAAACCCAAGGGCATCTGATTTTTCTGTAAGCAAAAATTTTTAAATACTCATTATGGGCCCTAAGCATATTTTTTTCCCTTATACTTATTATTAAGGGAATACAAATGTAAAAAAACATAAAATACAAACGGAGTACAATTAAAAAGTACAAAAGAATTCATCAATATGAAAAATTCTTTAAATTTGGGGAAATTTACCTAAGGAACCAAAGTGCCCAGATTAAGAGGTTTCACTGTATAAAAAAACTCCATTAGAAGATTTAAAGGGAATCTTCTTCCATAAAAACCATTGATTAGAATTGTTTGTTTTTTTTGGGGGTTTAAACGTCCCCTGACATTAAAATCAGTCATTTGGAGAGGATGTCTACTTGAGCCCGATTTAGTGCTGCCCACTGCAGTATCCGCCGTGGGAACATGTGGATAATACCCCCATTATCCTGACACCGGCCCAACCATTTCCTGAACTATCTTATTTTGCTTTTTATGTGGTATATCAAAAGCTGGGAATAAAACCCCATGACCTCCTGCCCCCGTGGGGGGACGCTCTAATCACTCCCCCACTGGGGACGGTATTGATCAAAAATTAAATTTCTTTTGGCATGTATGGCCCCCTCATGGCTGTCAAACCATAATTGCTAAAATTTTAAAATTTATCCTTTGAAAAATGAGGCCCCATAGGGAGTCCTCTAGTTTGTTTCCCCTACCGGTGTTCACACCGGGGGGGGGGCTATGGTTTGCCCTCCGTTTTTGTCCGGCCGTCTTGGGGCCGTCCCAAAACTGGAAACCCGTGTAACTTTTAAAAACTAAGCAAGTAACTTGATGAAACTTTTCTTACGATAGAAGGCAAAGTGTAGATTAAAGCACGCATTTTAATTTTTTTTCTTCGACTAAAATTGTGGTTGCTATGGTAACCCGAAAAAGTGAAAAATATGGCAAAAATGGGAACCCGCAAAAATAAGCAAGCTAACTCGATGAAACTTGCTATACGATAGGGGCAATGTGGGAAAATTATGAAGTTTATTTTATTTTTGTTCTTCGACTAAAATGTGGTTGCTATGGTAACGGAAATAGTGAAAATATGGCAAAAAAAAGGGATCCCGCGATAACTAAGCAAGCAAACTTGATGAAACTTGGTATATGACTAGATGGCAATGTGTAGATTATGGGACGTCAGTTTATTTTTGTTTTCGACTTTAAAAATTTTGGTTGCTTTTGGTTTAAAAGAAATAGTGAAAATATGGCAAAAATGGGGGGTCCCGCGATAAATAAGCAAGCTAACTTTATGAAACTTGCTATATGACTAGATGGCAATTTTGTAGTTTTTGCACGTCATTTTAATTTTTGGGTTTTTCGACTAAAAAAATTTTGGTTTTCTATGGTAAAAGGAAAAAGTAAAAATATGGCCCCAAAAAAGGGATCCCCCGATAACTAAGCAAGCTAACTTGATGAAACTTGTATATGACTAGATGGCAATGTGTTGAAATTTTGCACGTTTATTTTATTTTTGTTCTTCAATAAAATTGTGGTTGCTATGGTAACGGAAAAAGTGAAAATAAGGGGAAAAAATGGGATCCCGCGGGTAATAAGCAAGCAAAAATTGATGAAACTTGCTATAAAGACTAGATGGCAATTTTGTAGATTATGAGTCATTTTATTTTGTTCTTCGACTAAAATTTTTGGTTTTTATGGTAACGGAAATTTGTGGAAAAAAAGGGGAAAAAAAAGGGTTGATTCCAAAATTGAGTCAAAGGGGGAAACCCGGGGGGGGGGGTTTTGGGGGGGCATACAACCCCCAGTTATTTTTTAGGGGGTTATAATCATTTAAAAAATAGAAAATTTTAAAATTCTCCCCTGGAACTGTTTTGCACCAATGAACCTCGGTTTCAAAACCTAAAATTTTGGGGAAGCATTTGGGGGTTTCCCCCTTTAAAATTTTTGGGGCCCCAAAAAGATTGACTTTCCCAAGAATTTTTTGTTCTGAAATTTTGAATTTTAGGGGGAAAAGTCTTCCTAAATTTTTCTTGGTTTTTGTTTATTTATTTTTTCATTGAAATTTAAAACCGCCTTAGTAGCTTTCTGACGGGTTTTTCTGGGTCTTTCCGACCCAAAACCCCAATTTTTTAAAAGAGGGAAAATTTTTTGGGAAAAAAAATATTTTTATTAATTAGGGGATTTTTTCATTTTTTGGGCCCCCAAAAAACATCTTATAACATGGCCAAAATAACTTTTTTCGGTTTCTTTTTTGTTTTTTATTTCGGGAAAAATTTTTATAATAAGGTTTTCAAAAGGCCATATTTTCTGTAATTTTAAAGACTTTTTTCTCAAATTAAAAGATAAAAATATTTGATAAAAAAATACAGGGATTTGAAATTAGGCCAAAGCATCTTGATTTACATTGACCCTTTTTAGAACACACTTTAAAAAATCTCAGAAAACCCAAAAAGCCCACAGCTGAGGATTTTTTTTCAAAAAAAATTTTGGCCCGCTGTTTGTAAAAGATGCTGCACGTAAAATTTTAAAAAATTCTGAAAAGGCTTTATGCTTAAAACATGTTTCGGCGTCTTTGATGTTTCATCAAAAATTTTTGTTTTGGAAAAAGGACCCCCTTTCATTGCTGCACTGTGCACCCTTTAAATTTTTTCTGGCCAAAATTCATGTACGTTTGCAATTTTGATTGACCTGCTCGGGGGGGCTTTTGGGCATTTATTTGGGGGGGTCCTTAAAAGAGGGGGGGGTTTTTTTTTCCCTTGAAATGATTTGCATAACAGTTATCTTGCTTTCTGTCTTTTGTCAGATTAACAGAAAGGTATCTTGGTTTATAAGCATAATTCTGGTTCCCAGATAATCAGCTATAAGTAACACGAGATAGAGAGAATAGGTAAGGAAATAGTTGAGTCTAAGTAGGAATCACTTGTTTTTAGCCATCGCCCATGGGAGATTTTAAAAGTGGTCCCTTATAGATTAAAATTTAATGGGTGATAATTATACTCGAGAACTTCTGACATATTTTCGTTGTCAGTCTATAAAGGTCAGTTCAAACACATTTACAGTAAAGCATTTTCTAACAATTTCAGTCAATTTTTATTATTTCGACGTCATATCTACTTGATGACATTTTGCTTAAAAAGCCTGTGCATATGTTTGTCAAGGATGGAGGATGACACATTGGTTGAGCAGCATGTTGTTATCAAATTCTATGCAAAACTTTGTTAATCTATGACAGAGACCAGAGCAGATTTACAGAAAGTTTATGATGAGTCTGCCTTCTCTAATTCTGCTGTCCACTAGTGGTTTGACAAATTTAGTATTTAGTAATTGCAGATCCTTTATCAAAGATGACTCCTGTCTCCATCAAAAAAAGTAAGACAGGAGAATAACTGTTTGACAGGTTGTTGAGGAGTATGTTGTAAGTAATAGCATAAAACAAGCTAGGTGGGTGCCTAGACTTTTAAATACTAGAGCAAAAACAAGTCTGTGTAAATTTGTGCCAAGATTTTTATGCCTCCGAGATCTGTGATCGGAGACATATTGTTCTTGCTCTGTCTGCCTGTTGGTTGGTTTGTCAGCAACTTTAATATTGCATTTGAAAACTATAACAGGTATTGACTTCAAACTTCATTTATGAATAGAATGCCATTAGGAAAAGTCAAGCTATTAAAATCGCTGCGGAAGCATCATCGTGGTGCAAAAACATTAATGTAGCCCATTACTCAAACACTTTCAAAGGTATCAACACCAAACTTGGGATACCATATAATCATAATAAGGTGCAGTTATAAGACAAGGGGCATTATTCTGAAATCTATATTTTCAGAGTTATGCCCCTTTAACTTAGAATTTTAGTAAAAATTGCTTATTTAAAATAGAATGTTTTGAAAACTATGAAAGTTATCAACACAAAAATTAGAATACTTTATAATCATGACAAGAAGCAGTTGTAAAACAAGGGCATTATTCTGAAAGCTATGTTATTGGAGTTATGCCTCTTTTTAACTTAAATTGCTTATTACATTGAATGATTTGAAACTATAAAAGGTATCAATACAAAGCTTGGAATACTTATTAATCAATACAAGGTGCAGTTGTAAGACATGGGGCATCATGCTGAAAGCAATATTTTTGGGGTTATGTCCTTTGTAACCTAGAATTTTGGTCAAAACTGCTTATTAAGTAGAATGTCTTGAAAATGATGAAGGTATCAATCCCTAACTTGAAATACTTGATAATAATGACAAGGCGCAGTTTTAAGACAAGGGGCATTATTCTGAAAGCTATATTTTTGGAATCATGTCCCTTTTTAACTTTGAATTTTGATTAAAATTGCTTAATGAGTATATTGATTTGAAAACTATGAAAGATATAAGAACGAAACTTTATTGCACTTAGAATTCTTCTACACCATGTAAGATATTTTTTTCTTTTTCATATTCACTTAACAGCTACTCTTTGTACCTTACGGTGTTCAAACTTTAAATCTCAAATATGGCACCCCATTGTTGACATGTAAAATCAGTTGAGCATTGGAACCACTCTGCAGAGTCTAGTTCAATTTTTGTCAGGAGCATAACTTAAAAAACTATTCAAAGTATGGTTTTGAAACTAAAAATATAAATAGATGGTGAGATTGGTGAAGTGCAATAACCAAAAACCATAACTCGACCTTGATTATTTTTTTTAATTTTCTCCCATTATTTAATTTTACAATGAAATTTTGTCCAGATAATAACTTTTTTACTATTTATTTGAAAACTTTACATGGTAATGACTTGAAACATTATATATAATAGATGAAAAACTAGGAAAAGTGCAGTGACCAAGAACCATAATTTTGCTAAGGTCCTTTTTTTTTATTATCCCCCTTCATTTGATAAGTTTTTGTTGGGAGCAAAACCCATAACAAAACAAGGTAGGGCTTGAAACTTGAAACATAATATGATAGCAGTGTGAGGTGTGCATTACGAAGAACCATAACTCTGTCTGGTCCAATTTTTGTATTATCTCCCTTTACTGTAAAATCATAATTTTCATGGGGGATTAAATTTTCGTTGATTTTCGGGATGCCGCTATCCCGAATTTAGTCCCTACGAAAAGTTTTCATTTATCATGTCAAATAACGCCGATAATGACGACCTTCTCCCGTACCCAAAAGACTCGAGTAAATTGAGTTCAATAATATATATAAAGTTAATATGTTCTGGAATATACTGTATTAAAAAAGCAAATAAACAAATCGCCAAAGAAAACTTCATAATGTTAGTTGTGTACTTTTTTTGTTTAATGTACAAGTGCAACTAATTTTGAGTTGGTTTCCACCATATTTACAGTACTCCCCCCCACTTTTGTTTAACTGCGGTCACTGTACTAGTCGTGTTTTAAAAGGGACATAGTTTTATAATATATAATGATATATGTACATGTATATATATTACTCGTTTTATCCTTCATTTGTGAAGTTTTGCTTCGTTACAAAATTTTGTCTTTAATTTTTTGAGTACACGGGTGTCTTCAAGTTCCTGCGTAGATAAGCTGCATGGGTAGGAGAGATCCACCCTGTATTATGGCACAGTGATTTGGTCGTTGTCATCAAGACAACTGATTTGACACCTGCTGTGCCCCCATTGTCCACTTGCCCCCTGGCACTACAGGACATCCTGTCTAGCCCCAGTTGATGACAAGGGGGTCTGGGATATCATGCTGTGCCACAACTGTGGTTACCTCGGTTTTTATCCTAAGCAATATATGGCCGAAATATTACAAAAAATTAAAGGGCCCACAAGCTTAGTTTTTATTTACACTTACTTTGGTCTGATTAACGCTCCCTAAAAGTAAATTCTGAAAACAGATCTTAACATACACTAAATGCCATGTCATTAACATATTATGATCAATATTAGGCTGCATTCTTTTCAACTTTAATTTTGTAAAGGTCTTCAAATCAACGTCCAGATAACGTTGAAATAAATAAAAAAAAATTCTAAAGCACGAATCCACGAATTCTTGTCCCACGAACATGTTTTTTCACTGAATCCACGAAATTTCATCCCACGAAATAAAATGATTTCACAGTATTTATTTTATACCAATTTTTGTCCAGAACATTACTCCACAACTATTCAAGGTATTGATTTGAAATTAGAAATGTAAATAGACAGTGAGTAGCAAAAGTATAATGATACAAAACAGAAACTCAGCCTGTTTTTTTTGTTGTTTTTTTTTAATTATTTCCCTTTATTTTTTTTAATGATTTTTTTTTTGTCTTGAACATTACTTCATTACTATATGAAGACTTTATATTTGACAAACTTACTCCACTTCATGAATGGCATTCAATTTGCATCAATTATTTGACATCTGACCTGCTTAGATGGGGGCATAGTGTTTTTTAAACACATTTTTTTTTTGAGTCGTTTTTCTGAGGAAGATGAAATGTTTCTTAATAAGATAATTACATGCAATGAAACCTGGTTCAACTTCTTCGTGCTTTAAAGTAAGCAAGAGAAGAAGCATTTTTTCATCTCCATCTCCTGTAAAGCATGTCAGTCATTTTCTGTGACACTACAGGTAGAGTTCTTAACACATGGTACTGGAGAAAACTACAATCAATGGTGAGAATTACTCAACCTAATACCCAGAAGTTATTAAAGACAAGCACCCAGAACTTGACAGTTTGGGTTTCATTTTGCACCACAATAACGCCCTGTACATCTCAGACATGTCGTAAGGGCCACAATGACAGAATTAAATATTGAAAATCAACAACACCCACCAAATAGTCTAGACTTGGCCATCTGTGATTTCTTTCTCTTTCCAAATGTTAAAGAACAGTTGCGGGGTTATAGATTTGAGTCTTGGGAAGAGCTTGGTAGTGCTATTACAGCAGGGTTGAGAATGTTATCATGTGACAGCTTACGTCAAGCCTTTGATTCTTGTTGGAGAGATGTAACAGTGCATTAGGTCACATGGGGTCTTCTTTGAAAAGGAGATAAGTTTTATTGAAATGTGGGGGAAATGGATAACTATATAGTTAAAGTTATCAAATATAATGATCACCCCTCACATACTTTTGAATTTCATGAGCTTGTAAAAATAATGATATTAATTTAGATTCATTTCATCTTCATAGCATCCCAAAGCAGCTCATTCAGTTGATTGGTAGAAATAAAAAAATGTTATTTTTTCTACTCTCCCTTGATAATATTGATGTCTTTAATTTGGGCAAGTATAGGTCACATTTCAGGGGATAAAAATATTTTTTTGTAAATGCACTTAGTTAATTTGGTAGCATACGTTTATTACCATGCTAAGTTGAAATGCTGTAAAAACATGACACATACCGCAACATGGTGTACATTCAGTATGAAAACCGTACGCTTAAAGTAAGCAAATGAAACTGTCTCAGTGTCATAAACCATGATGTTCATGAATAGTTATCTACAGCAAAGGGTGCACGTGACCAGCATAGTATATGGTCCTAAGACTACGAATAGTGACTGTAAGTGCCCGGGTTTTGCTTACGGTTTGGCAATTTACTGCCGCACGCATGATGTTCTCACCATCCGGGTAGCAAATCCTTGAGTGTAAATAAAAATTTCAGGCTGTAAAGGGAGGCATGCTTGAAGAGTGAGTATGATCAGTCCCTGTGATGGCACAAGAAAATAGGCTTTCTAAATGAAGGTTTTATTATTCTAAATATTGGTTTAATACCAATTGTTAAGCTGTTACCTGTAATGGTGAAACCACCCCTTTTTAGCTCACCTGAGCACGTTAAGGTGAGCTATTTTGATCATAATTATTTTGTCCATTGTCTGTCCATGAGCAAATGTTATTGCGTCTATCGTCAACTTTTCATCAAACAACTTCTCCTCTGAAATCTTTTTGCCAGATTTAATGAAACTTGCCAGTGATTTTTCTTTAGATGAAACTCTACCAAGTTGTTCAAGTGATACCCGTCCATAAGAATTTTAAAAATCTTCTTTTTCGAAACCACAAGGCCTAGAACAAAGATATTTAGTGTGTAAAATCATCTAGTGGATCTCAACTAAGTTTGTTCAAATCATGAACCCAGGGCCAAATCGACCCAACCCCAGGGGTCACTTGATTTTACATTGATTTATATAGGAAATACTTGAACAATCTTCTTGTCAGAAACGACAAGCCTGAATATAAGATACTTGTTGTGTAACATGGCCTTGTGCACTTCTACTAAGTTTGTTCAGGTCTTCACCCTTTGGTCAAAATCTAAGGTGTCTGGTTTTGTTGCTTGATATTTGCATTTGCAAGGGTGAAACAGTTGTGATTTTCTGTTACATAAATGTATATACTGTGATAGGTGCAAAGAATATAAATATACCATCATAAATGACTGAGATATTGACATTTTTATAAGGAGGGTATGAATCTTGGTCAATAGGGAGTAGTATCCCTTGTAATATACATGTACAGTAAAACCTCGATAATGAGACCACTATTGGGTCCATCTGAAAGTGGTCTTATTATTGAGTTGGTCTCATTATTGAGTTATGATTTTTTCATAAATATTTCATTTCAATGTTGATCAAATTCAATACTTTTTTTTTAATTTGATAGATGAAAATTACATCTCTTGAATCAATTTAATATTTTTAAAAAGTTTTGTTACGAAATGTAATCCTGATTATTTTTTATAAAAACTTTTTTTCACATTGAAAATTAAAATCTATGGTCATATCATGCCGATTAAAAGTCTACCATTTTAAATTTCTCAAATTTTTCCCTATAATTATCAAGCTGATTGCTTATTCAATTGTTGTAGTAATAAGCTTTTTTAATCATCCAGTTGCCTCCAACTTTTCCCCGTGCTGTTTTGATTCAAGACAAGTTCTTTTGAATTTAAAGATTTTAACGTTTGATTTCAGTTTTAAATCAAAGTCTTTGGAAAGTAGTTATGAATGTGATTTACTAATATAACGGATATCTATTTCTATTTTAATCTAAGATTTCAGGGGAAGTCTTCGTGCCATTTAACTACTGTCAAAACAATAGACAATCGAAAACACGTCACGGTGATTGTTACTGCTAAATCAGGGCAGCTCATCTGGACATATAACAAATACTCGTTAGCATTCGTAGATCCCAAGATTGCTCTCTGTTACGTAATATTACCCATTTCACCCATTGTTTTCACTCTCCATCGAATCTTAATCTACCGTGTTATCAAAACATCCGAATTACGGCATTAAGACCTTCACCTGTACCGAAACCAGGTGTCGTAAAATGACAACTTGAATCAAGTTTTTCACAGGACCATCGTTCGCATTATTGAGGTCAAAAGAAGACTAATTTTTACGATTTGGTCCGATTTAGTGGTCTTTTTTACGCAATTTTGAGTTACCCGCTTTAATGAGATGAGCGACCATTGAAATAATAGAGAAAAAATTGGGTCCAGCATATGTGCCCGTATATTGAGTTGGTCATGAAAATGAGTTTGTCGCAGAGTGAGGTTTTACTGTATATAGTGATATATGACACAACTTCTGTGCCAGACCCCTTTGGTCAAAATTGGCTCCAGCACAGGGATTACTCAGTTTTATGTTGACTTTCATAGGAAAAAACTTGAAAAAAATAATCTTGTCAGAAACACAAGGCTTAGAGATTTAGTGGGTGTCATTTCTAGTGGATCTCTACCAAGTTTGTTCAAATCTTAGCCCGGGGTCAAAATTAACCCTGTCACAGGGGTTACTTGGTTTTATTTAGACTTAAATAGGAAAATCTTGTTTGAATCTACATGGCCTGGGGTTTAGAAATTTTGGTGTGTAACATGGCTTAGTAGACCTCATCATGCAAATTTGTTTTAGTCATGGCTCTGTGGTCAAAATTAGCCCCACCCCAGGGGTCACTTGGTTTTATATAGACTAACAAAGAAAAAAAAAAAAAGATCTTCTTGTCAGAAACCACAAGGCTTGGAGTTTTTATATTTGGTGTGTAACATGACCTAGTGGATCTCTACCAAGTTTGTTAAAAAATAAGACAAATCATCGCCCTGAGCTTAAAATTGGCCTGCTCCAGGGCTCACTTGTTCTGTTTTGACTTATACATGGAATAAAGTTTAAAAATCTTCTTGAAACAACAAAGCCCGGAATGTAGATATTTGGTGTGAGCCACTGTCTAGTTGTTCTTAGGTGAGGAATTGTGATCCATCTTTGTCCGGCGTCCATCAGTGTGTCGTCAACTTTTGATTTAAACAACATCTCCTCCTAAACCACTGAGCAGATTTTGATGAAACTCAATAGGAATGATCATTAGGTGATACTGCACAAAAATAGCTAAAATCATTTCGGTCCACAAAACAAGATGGCCGCCAGAGCTAAAAGTAGAATAATCTTTAAAGGACATTTCCTCCTAAACCACTGAGCAGATTTTGATGAAACTTTACACAGGTGATCCTAATGTGGTACTGAGCAAAAATAGCTAAATTTGTTCCGGTCTGCCAACCAAGATGGCCGCCAGAGCTTAACTTAGATAAAACTTTGAATGACATCTTCTCCTAAACCGATATGCAATTTTTGATGAAATTCAGTAGGAATGATCAATGGGTAATACTGCACAAAAATATTTAAAATTATTCCATTCTGCCAACAAGATGGCTGCCAGAGCTTAAAATAGCTAATAATCTTGAAAGGACAGCTCCTCCTAAAGCTACTATAGCAGATTTTCATGAAACTTAACAGGAATGATCCATAGGTTGATACTGAACGGAGCAAAAAAAGAGCTAAAACTCATACCGGTCTGCCTACCATAGATGGCTGCCTTAATAGCTAAAATTTGAAAAAACTCCTCCTAAATCTGCTATGCAGCTTTTGATGAAACTTAAGAGGAATGATCCATAGGTGATACTGCACAAAAATAGCTAAAACTGTTCTGGTCTGCCTACCATAGATGGTTGCCAGAGCTAAAAATAGAAAAATCTTTAAACGGCACTTAACTGCTTGGCTGATTTTGTTTTGACCGTTTGGTTCTTAATTACTATATATTATGTGCAATTTTTCCTTACTTAAGCATTTTCTCTCATGCAGATGGAATTCAGGTGAGCGATTTAGGGCCATCATGGCCCTCTTCTTAACTAAGTTCAAATCATGCCCATTGGGTCAGAATTGGATGTGCCCGATGTTCACTTGTTTTGACATTGATTTATATAGGGAGCTATGATCTTCAGTTTTGGAGGACAGGGTACAATTTTGTGTGTGGAATTGAATGTTGACCTTGGTTGACCTTGATCATGATCAAGTAACCTACTTTTGAATGTGTAATCAAATTTGGACCAGAAGTGCAACTTGGTGTGTGGAATTGAACTTTGACCCATAATGACTTAAAAAAATTTATACAAATTTATGGCTATGACCTATATTTCAGGGTTTTGGATGAACATGGTAAAAAATGGTTGTTTCGGCAATTGTGTTTAAGTTTTTTTAGCTCATCTGATTACAACCTGCTCAAGGTGACTATTGTGACCAATGAATGTCTGGCATCCATCGGCTGTTGTCAAATCTAACTTAAATGACATCTCTTAAACTATTGGGCCAATTTTCATTATACTATACAGGAATGTTCCTTGGGTGGTCCTCTTCAAAAGTTGTTAAAAAAATTAAATTAAATGCCATAATCTTGTTGCCATGGCAACTCTAAGGGAAAAAAATGTGAAAATTTCAAAATCAATAATGTTCAAGTGGATCTGTTGAAAGACATGGCCACCGGGGGGCGGAGCCCATTTTCCTTATACGTGTATAGTATAAAATTTGAAAATTTCTTTTTTTCCAAAAGTACTCATTGGATTTTTGGCACAGATAATTCTTGGGTGACTTTATTGCTGCCAAGCTTGTAAAAAATTAAAAGGATCCATAAAAAAAAAATGGCCATTAGAGGGCAGAGCCTGTTTTCCTTATACATGTATGTAAATTTTGAATAAATGTGAAAAATCTTCTTTTCTTAAAGTACTGGTCAGATTACAAAGATTTTTTGCACAGATATTTCTTCGGTCACTCTCTATCATGATTTTAAAACTAATTTGGATTGGCTCACTCTCTACCAAGACTGTTAAAATTATTCGGATCCTTCTAAAATATGGCTGGCAGGGGCAGAGCCCATTTTCCATAATACCAAAGATATTTGCTTTCTTTTTCACCCACTTATACCCGAGCAATTCCGGGCCTTCATGGCCCTCTTGTTTTCTGTGACAATGAACTTCACATCTTCCTGAAACATGACATACATGTACATCATGATATGGAGTATTTACCAATGGTATTTTTTTAATTCTATGGCTGTGACCTGGTAAAATTAGTAAACTTGCCACAGGTTTACCACTGTGTTTAAGCTTTTTTTTCTATAAAGGTAACTTCACATCATCATGAAACTTTGTACAAATGTACATCATTATATAAACTTTTAAAGATACAAGCAAATTTTGTTCTGGCATTAGTGTCTCAGAGACACATTTTCTTGTTATTTTTATAACCTTAGTAATATCAATTCTGTTATAATTGTGTGTTTTGAGTATTTTAAGAGTTTTTGAGAATATTAAGGTCATTTTCTCAATATTTAAATGAGTTTAGAATTACAGCTGTTTCATGTAAATCTTGACGAGTCTCTTAGTGCCTTGAGGGCTTTGATTCAGTGCCCTAGGACCCAAATAATTGTAAACAATAGATTGTAAGTTTTTGTCAAAGGATGACAGAAATGCACAGTAACAGCAACAGCCTAAAAATGAAATTGTGAATTGTATACACCAGGAGGTATAAGGAAATTGCTTAATATATTGAATGTCAGAAAACTTGATGGAGGTGTGAAATAAAACTGTGATGGTGTCTTAGTCACAAAGACAACCATTCCACTTCATGCTTTGGTAAAATCTCTATGCTTTCCCTGTGATTTAGCTGTACTTAGGTCTGCTTTTATGCATAGATCTAAAGAGACACTAGTTCAGATTGGCTTTAAGTTTGAGTTTTGTGTGTAGTGGGAAGGAAGAGTAAGCAGAAAGATGAAAGGGATACAAAGTGGGAGAGGAATTGTGGACCGAGTTAAGTGTGAAGTGCCTTAACCTAGAGTTAATTTATTGGTGTATAACATGGCCTAATAGATCTCTGTCAAGTTTGTTAAGATCATGGCCCTGGGGTCACAATTGACCCATCCCAGGGTTCATCCCAGGGTTCACATGATTTAACATACACATACATAGGAAAACTAAAAAATCTTGTCAAAACCACAAGGCCTGGAGTTAGATATCTGGTATGAAACATAGCCCAGTGGACGTCTACCAAGTTTGTTCACAAAATGGCCCTGGGGGTCAAAATTGGCCCCACTGCAGGGGTCTCTTGATTTTAATACAGACTTACATAATGAAAAACCTTTTTTATCCCCCGCTGAAGGCAGTGGGGTATATGTAATAGTCTTCGTCTGTCTGTCCTTTGTCCCACACTTTTGTCCAGAGCATAACTCAAAAAGTATTTGAGGTATCAACTTGATACTTCACAGTGGATAGACCTCATTGAGGAGGAGTGCAGTGCACAAAAAATGATAACTCTGCGTTTAATAATATTGAGTTGTTGCCCTTTGTTATTTTTAGCTCACCTGAGTACAACGTGCTTAAGGTGAGCTTTTGTGATCGCCCTTCATGCAGTGTCCGTCGACTGTCGTGCATCGTCAACAATTTGGTTTGTTAACACTCTAGAGGCCATATTTTTAGGCCAATCTTTATGAATCTTGGTCAGAATGTTTCTCTCCATAAAATCTTGGTAAAGTTCGAAATTGGTTCATGTGGGGTCAAAAAGTAGGTCACGAGGTCAAATCTTAGAAAAACCTTATTGCCACATTTTTGGCCCAATCTTCATGAAACTTGGTCAGAATATTTATTTCCATAAAGTCTTAGACAAGTTCGATTTGGGTCATGTGGGGTCAAAAAGTAGGTCATGAGGTCAAATCTTAGAAAAACTTTGTTTAAAACTCTAGAGGCCACATTTTTTTGGGCCCTAATCTTCATGAAACTTGGTCGGAATGTCTGTTTCCATAAAATCTTGGATAAGTTGGAAAATGGGTCAAGTGGGGTCAAAAAGTAGGTCCAAACGAAAAAATCCAACATATGTTGCTCTTTATAATCAGGTGAGCGATTTTAATAGCATAAATACGTTACCTGTTATTACTTCAGGTATGTGTCTATTTGTGCACAGCTTCCAAAACAGAGTCCCGCAAAATAAACCATTCCCTAAACCCCCTAGTTACCGGAAGTGTAACCCCCGTTCCCCAATTGTGTTTTGGAAGCCATCGAGTTTCAGTGGGTAACCTTGCGTGTCCCTATTTTCCCCCGGGGCCGGGCACCGGGCAACAGGCCCCCGGTCACCCCGGGCATCATTCACCGGCACCTCATCATTTACCGGGCATATCGGGAAATTCTACTGTTTTGCGGGTCGGTTCCTCAGAACCCCCAAAACCGGTTTATCACCCGGTTTATCGCAAGAAAAATCCCAAACCGACAACGGGCCCGGGCGGCTCATCACTCTAGACTTGGGTCAAACCGGGCTTTGCCGATTTTGTCTTAGAATTCGGGGGCTCGGTTTTTTTCCCCCTACCCTGGGGGTTTTTTCCCTTCCCCCACCTCCTCCCTCATGTTCAAGGGGGCCCAAGAAACGGGCCCACAAACCCTTCCCCCGGGTTTTTTCCGGGCACCTCCCCCCACTCTGCCCACTCGGGACCGGTCCCCTTTTAAAGCTTTCCCCCCACGCTTTCCCAAGGTTTAAGGGGCGGGTGTTTTTTACGCAAAACCCAGACCTTTGACCCTTCCACATGGGGGCCCACATGATGGGGGGAAAACCCAGGCATTTCAGTTTCCTCCCCCCCCCCTCATTTCCCGGGGGGACCTTTATCTTTTAGGAGGGGTCGGGGTTTTTCTTCCACCAGAGACCCCAGATCACAGACTGTTCCTTCATTTTCCTCCCTCCTCGGGGCCCCAAGGGGCTTCTTTTTCACGGCCCCCTATGTGGCCCCTTTTTCCCTCCCTTCCCTTTTTGGGGTTTCCCCCTCCCCCATGCCCCCCCCAAACTCGCCCGAGGCGGGGCTCCTTTCCCCACTTTTGCAATCCCCCTACTAGTGGGGCTGCTCTGAGCGGAAATTGGGGGATGAAATCTCCCTTCATGCTCCCGGGGAGGGCTCCTTTTTGCTGAGGAAAGTGCCCCTTTTCGCCACCTCGCCCGATCCAGCGCTCATTCCAACCTCGTACTGACAATCCCTCCTGACGAATTTAAACGACAAATCAGTTTTTCCCTGGGCAGGGGTGTTTAGGAGGGGCTTTTTTCTACCTTACCTCATCATATTTCAAACCGGGGGCCCCCCTCCCTCCCGGGAAAAGGGGCAAGGGTTTCCTTACCCCGTCGGTTTAAACCCAAGGGCCCAAATCATCGAACCAGTTGCTCCCTTTTTCTCCCCGGGCGCCCTTTCCCGGGTCGGGATTTCGAATCTTCCCTCCTCCTTTTAAGCCAGGGCCGGGGTGGTTTATTTAAACTTTAGGCCTTCGGGCCCTTTTGGGTTTTAAAACCCCAAAAACCCACAATTTTCCGGGGGGTGATTTTCCCAACCACCCTCCGAAACTGGAAATTAGATCGAGTGGCTCCGGCCAAGGTCCCCTCCTCTTTTTCCGCTTTAGCAGAAGGGCCTGGGACGCTGGGACCCAAAGCTCCCCTTTTCTTTTTCCGGGAACTCGCGCCTACGACTCCTTCGTGGCCGCTCTTTCGGGCAAAGGGAAAAACAAAAGGTTTTATCTCTTCCGTCAGGGTTCTTTTAGAGGCCTTACACGACGGCAAAACATTCGATTTTTTATCTCCTCTCTCCTTCCCAATGACTTTTCCCGCAGGCGGGAAAGCCAAACCTGGACGGCCCCAACAAACTACTTCTCTCTTTTTTCTCGAAAAAGCTTTGGTCGGCCCCTCTTTCTTTTGTCCCTCTTTGGGGGCCAATCCCAAGGGAAATGGCGGATGCCTCCGGGAGGGCCAAAAAGCACCGCGGGGGCCTTCCACCCCACACCCTACTAAATTCCGGGTACCAAGAAACCTTTGGGTTCTACCCTAAATCCCCGAAGGACTTTGGAAAAAGGGGAAACCTCAATCTCCTTTTAGAGGGAAAAACCCTCTTCCCAGGGGGGCCCGCCAATCGGGCCGCAGGGGACCCACGATTTTCCCCCTTTTCGCCCCCCACCCCTTTCTCTACCCCTACCAGTCAAAGGGGGAGGGGTAAGGGCCCCAGGGGGACTCCCTTTCTTTCCCCTTCCTCTTCCAACGTTTGATTTAAGGGAAAAGTGTTTCTGGCCCCCTTTCCCTAGGGGGCAGACTCACTCATTTCAATTTATCATTGGGGGAAATCACCACGACCAATGGGTCCTGTCTAACGGAACACGGGGATCGGGTTCCATTCATCGTCCCCCACCACTACACGCTCTTCCCCCTTCATCTCTCCTCCAAACATCCCATCGGGGACTCCCCTTTCAGATCTTCTGAAAAAGGACGGGAAAAGGGGCTCGATTTCCCAAACCCCTCCGGGGGTTTTCAGCCGTCTCTTTCTGGTTCCCAAAAAGGGCGGCGGGGTTTTGAAACCGGTTTAAGACCTACTCATCTAAACTCCCTTTATTCCCAAGGAACACTTTAAAAAGGAAAAAACTTTTCATCGGGCGCCGTCCTCCCGGCCCCCCCCTGGGCGGGGTTTTCCCCGGATTTTTCGGGTGCCTACTTCCATTATCTATCCATCCTCATTCCAGGAAATACCTTCTTTTACGGGTGGGCCCAAAAAGTCACCCCGTTCAAGGCCCCTTCCCTTTGGCCCGTCCCTTTGGCCCCCCCAAATCTTCACCAAAAAATTTCGGGTTTTGGGCCCAGGGTTCATTTTCCAGCTTTACGCCCCCCTTGGGGTATTTTACACTGGCTTCTTCCACAAAGGACCCAGTCGCTCTTCTCGACGAACTTTGATGGGGGACAACCCCAGCTCTCCCCCGGGAGGCTTCACCTCAAACCCCCGAGAAATCGGGGTTGAACCCAAACCCAGAACTTCACGTTTTCGGGATGCAGTTTCTGACCGACCTAAACAGGGTCAGAATTTCCCGGGGCCCAGAATTATTCTCTTCAACTCTGGGGTTTGGGGGGTTTCGCGTCGGGAATCGATCTCAGCCCCAATTCCTATCGCTTTTCGAGTAAATCAATGCAGCAGCGGATCTTTTTCCGCTGGGGCCCCTTCACATGGACCTCTTCAATTTTTCCTAACCCCTCGATCGGCGCCCCGTCAGACCCTTTTCAACCATTCTTCCCGGTTTTTTCCCCAAAATTTGGTTTTATCATCTCAGTTGGGGGAATTCCCCCTTTTCTCCGAAGGGTGTTTCCCTTTCTCCCCTCAACCGGAACTGTTCCCCTTCCCCATCCAGTCTGTCAGGGGGGTGCTCATCTGGAACCCCTGGTTCCCCACGACCTCGGTCTTTGGTCCCCTCAACAGTTTTTCTTCAAATCAAAAACCTCGAACTCAAAACGGTTTTACTAGCCTTACCAGTTTTCTCCTCTCATTCGGGCAAATCTGTTCTAAATCTACAGAACCCCAAAAAACGAAAATGTTGTCTTTACAACCCAGACAAGGGGGGAGCACTCGCCTTCCGTTTCATGGGGAACATGGCACCTTTTTCTTGGTTTTCAGGGGCCCTTCCCGGGACTCATTCAAATCAACACTTCCCCGGGTTCGTCTAAATGTTTTAAGGGGGAACCCAAATTCCCCAGACCTTTCTCTTCTTCCCCCCGGAAAAGGAAGTTTCTTCCTCGGGTCGCGCAACTCTGTTTGCGATTTTTGGGGCTCCGTCTGTCGATCTATTTGCTACCAGGCTAACAACCAGCTTCCGCTGTTTTTTGTCACCGGTTAAACGGATCACCGGGCTTGGGGGATAGATGCTCTGTCCCGTAAACTGGGATCCATCTATTTGCTTATGCGTTTCCAAACCTTTTTTCTGATTCCCTTAGTTTTAAGAAAATCCTGCGATCTCGTGCCGGGTCCTCCCTTTTAGCTCCACTTTGGCCAAAAGAGGGGCTTGGGTTTATGGATCTTCTGGATCTTCTGATAAAATGATCCTTAGAACTTCCCCCGTTTCCGGACCTTCTGTCACAAGGGCGGAAACAGGGTCCTTTTACGACAATCCTTCGCTCTTTTCGGGCCTTTACCTTTTGGGTGGTTTTCCAACAGCGGTTTAAAAGAAAAAATTTTCGGCAACTTGCCCCTATTATCTCTAAAGCCAGGAACAATCTACTCGATCTGTCTACCAGGGAAAGTGGGAAGGGCTTTCCCTGATTGGGGGAATCGCACGGCAATTAATCCGGGCAAAGCTCCTGTCAGAGAAATCGCTAACTTTCTAGTTTTTTCTTTTTAACGAGAAAAAACTTGCGGTCAGTTCTATCAGGGTTATAGGTCTATGTTATCGAACACTCTTAAGTTTCACAGATCCTCTTCCCTTGGTTCGGATCCTATCTTTCGGAAATTATTCGTTCGTTTGAACTGTCTAGGCCAGTTTTCTCGTTCGTTAACTCCAAAGTGGGATCTTTCTTGTGTTTTACTGGCTCTTACAAGGCACCTTTTGAACCTCTTTCTGAGGCTTCTCTCCTGCACGTAACATGGAAGACGGTCTTTCTCATAGCAATGGCGTCTTCTAAACGCCGTTGCGAAATTCATGCCTTTTCTACTGAGGAAGGCTATTTACGCTTTAACAAATCTGATGGCTCTGTATCTTTGAGCTTTCAGCCTGGTTTCCTTGCGAAAACCCAGCTCCCTTCGGTCTGTCCCCCTCCGGTAGTTATTCCGAGCCTTGCTAGGTCATGCGCCAGGGGAGATCCTGATCGGCTTCTTTGCCCGGTTAGAGCCTTGAAGTTTTACCTCCAGAAGGTTAAATCTTTACGGGGTCGTCGCTTCGACTTTTCCTCCCAATAAAAGGGGGGGCGAAGTTTCGGCAGCATCAATATCCGTTGGGTAGCCTCAACTATCAAGTTTGCCTATTCGGATCTTTCGGACAGGGATCTATCCTTTTTAAGAATTAGACCACATGAGCTCCGTGCTTTGTCTGCTTCTTGGGCTTTCTTGAATAAATCTCCCATGGATGATATTCTCAAAGCGGCCTCTTGGAAGTCTTCTACTACGTTTTCTTCCTTTTATCTCCGCTCACTGGCTAACCAATCACAAAACCTTGTGGATTTGGGTCCACTTGTAGTGGCTCAGACAATAGTTTAATTCATCATGTCTGACCCTCGGCGGCTTTGGTCGTTTCCTACTTCGGGTGTCGCTGCAATCAAGGTTCTTTGTTAGCAACCTCCCGCCTTAGCGACGAAGTCATACCTGAAGTAATAACAGGTAACGTATTTATGCTATTAAAATGAAATTTTTGAAGTAAAATTAATTTTAATTAGTAAATACTTACTGTTATTACAGAGTCCCACCTCCCTCCCTCGATGGCTTCATATACAATTGGAGAACGGGGTTACACTTCCGGTAACTAGGGGTTTAGGGAATGGTTTATTTTGCGGACTCTGTTTTGGAAGCTGTGCACAAATAGACACATACCTGAAGTAATAACAGGTAAGTATTTACTAATTAAAATTAATTTTACTTCAAAAATTTCATTTAGGGCCATCATGGCCCTCTTGTATATCATACTATAGGAAATTAATATTTCTATAATCCCAAAGCTAGATACATTTATATAGCGTACAGTTTACCGCGTTATGATTTTATGTTTATGACATAACTTCAGCTTGTTGTTATTGTTGTTATTCAAATATCCTGATGAAGGCGTAAGCCAAAACGTTGACGAATGATAAACTTTATATGTGTTTTTGTTGATTTACTAAATCATACTACAGACTTGAAACTTCATGGATATATTATTCAGGACATGAACTTTTGCACCTTGGTATTTTTATCGAACCTTTGTTAAAGCTGCAGAGTTATGGGTCTTTTTAT
>CM037785.1:64983924-65033924 GCA_021229015.1 Solen grandis
ATAATTTATGGTCCGATCGTTAAAATCTGCATATCATTAGAACCGCATTACATCATGCAAAACAAATAAAAAATGTTCTATATGTTATTTTAAAAAAATTAATAGTTTCTTCGAAAAAAGGAATCAAGTGATCGGGACTTACTGCGGGAGTGCATGAAAGAACGGTTTTACTGAATTCTTATTTTTCATGTAACTTCCTTATATTACGTCCAATTTTTAAAAGCTAGGTACCGTTAGAAAGGTCTTTTGATTTCCCACAATTCACTCGCTTCATAATTGTATGTATCTTTAAACACTTTGTAGATACGGGCGGTTAAACCTTGAGCACACGGCAAAAATCGGGGATAAATATGTTCATATCGTTTTGTTTTTCCTTATAACTTAATGAATATTAGGTCAATCTTTGAAATTTAAACACCAAAAGAACGGCCGGGCATTGATCTACAAATTATATTCATACTCTTATTAACAAAAATCAATAATGATCGAGATATAAGTAGGTAAGTGCGCTTAGGGTTGCAGCATTTTGGTTTTTCTGCAAAAACTCAACTGATTCAACCCCGATCTTCAAAAACTATATATCGTCTGAAAGGCATTTCAAAGCACTACAAATTATACGCATAGTGTCTCGATAAAATATTTTTCGTTTTTGAGATATTTAAGGCCGAAGAAAAAACCGATAATTGACATGTGACCTTGACCTTAGCTTTTTTCCGGAAGCGGAAGTGACTGATGACAATAAGAGGCTATGTTGCACCTTCAGTGAAAATTCTATGGAAATCGGTCAAAAACCTTGTCTTCCAGTGCTAAAAAACCGTATATTTTGGATAAAAAATTTGATAACGCGTCATGACGTCATTTTACGTCATACGACGTCAATCTTCTCAGAACTGAAAGAAATCAATAGGACACATATTCTGTTCAAATTTCATGTTTCTAGCTTATCTGAGTGCTTCGTAATACTTCAATACATTTTCTGGTCCAAAGTTCGAAACTTGGTTCAGCCATAGATCCTTGATCTTTTCAAATATTGAAAAATGTATATAATCCTGCACAACAAGAACATAATATATACATTCTGTGAAAAAATCAAGTAAATCGGTCCAATCGTGACGGCTGTAGAGCGCGAACAAACTTTTGTAGCTTTTTTCAGCCCTGACGTCATGTGACGTCACATGAAGAAAAAACATATGACGATCAAAAGCGCCAAAGTCACTGTGCATACTATTAAAATTTCATGCTGCTAGCTCATCGGCAACCTGTTTTAATTTGAACCTCAAAAGGAAGAAAAAAGTAGAATAATAATAATAAGAAAAAACATAACAAACCCAATAGGTCTTTCTGCTTGAGGCAGAAAGCCCTAACTAGATGTCATTCGTGAAAACGAATGATAGGACTTTCTGCAAGCTGTGTTAATGCAAAAAGCAGGAGATAGAAGTTTCATGTAATGACTCACCTCTGGTAGTATTTCATGTTCATGCTGAACAATTGACATTATTTCCGAAATTAGTGCAAATGATAAGAACTAAGTATTAGTCTGTGACGTCACATGACGTCATATGACGTCATAACTCTAAACATATGTAGAAATTTTGCAGAACTGCAAACTTTTAAGTTTCAACTTTCTATCTCATCCTGAAGCTCTCTAATCCTAAAATGAAATTTTCGGTCCAATGTTCGAATCTTATTTCAGCCACAGAACTTCGGTCTTTCAGAATTTCGGTTAGCTGACAGGATATGCACACTTAACTTTCAAGATGTACAATCTGTGAAAATTTGAAGAAAATCCGACCATAAATGGCGGCTGTAGAACACCATTTTTCACTATTTTTAGCTCTGACGTCACATGACGTCATAGTGTGCTAAAGATGCTTTTGTTCAAAAGGGCATACCGTACTTTCATAACTCTGAAATTTTCGTTATTCTGAACAATTGGCATCATGTCAATATCATTGCCCTAAAATGAAAATTAAGAAGTATGCTTATGACGTCAAATGACGTCATATGACGTCAAAACTCAAGATATATGTAGACATTCTGCAGAACTGCAAACTGTGTAAGTTTCAACTTTCTATCTCATCCTGAAGTTCTTTAATCCTAAAATGAAATTTTCGGTCCTATGTTCGAATCTTATTTCAGCCACAGAACTTCGGTCTTTTGGAAGTTCGGTTAGCTGACAGGATATGCACACCTGAGTTTCAAAATGTACCGTCTGTGAAAATTTGAAGAAAATCTGACAATAAATGACGGCTGTAGAGCGCGAACACCATTTTTCACTATTTTTTGCTGTGACGTCATGTGACGTCATAGGGTGCTGAAGATGCTTTTGTTCAAAAGCGCATACTTTACTTTCATAACTCTGAAATTTTCATTATTCTGAACAACTGGCATCATGTCGAAATCATTGCCCTAAAATGAAAATTAAGAAGTATGCTTATGACGTCAAATGACGTCATATGACGTCAAGACTCAAAATATTTGTAGAAATTCTACAGAACTGCAAACTGTGTAAGTTTCAACTTTCTATCTCATCCTGAAGCTCTTTTAGCCTAAAATGAAATTTTCGGTCCTATGTTCGAATCTTATTTCAGCCACAGAACTTCGGTCTTTCGGAATTTCGGTAAGCTGACAAGATATGCACACCTTTGATTCAAGATGTACCATCTGTGAAAATTTGGAGAAAATCCGACCATAAATGACGGCTGTAGAGCGCGAACACCATTTTTCACTATTTTTAGCTGTGACGTCATGTGACGTCATAGGGTGCTGAAAATTATTGAAATCAAAATTTCCTCACGTGGCTAATAAGCCATAAAAATTTCATCGTCCTAGGACTATTGCATCATATAAAAATAAGCGTTTAGTTAGGAAGAAGAAAAGAATAATAATAATAATAAACATAACAAACCCAATAGGACTTTCTGCTTTAGGCAGAAAGTCCTAATAATAACTAGATGTCATTCGTGAAAACGAATGATAGGACTTTCTGCAAGCTGTGTTAATGCAAAAAGCAGGAGAAAGAAGTTTTATGTAATGACTCACCTCTGGTAATATTTCATGTTCATGCTGAACAATTGACATTATATTCCGAAATAAGTGCAAATGATAAGAACTTAGTATTTCACTATTTTTAGCTCTGACGTCACATGACGTCATAGGGTACTGAAAATTATTTTGTTCAAAGGCGTATACTTTACTGTAATAACTGTGAAATTTTCATTATTCTGTACAACTGGCATCATGTTGAAGTCATTGCCCTAAAATGAAAATTAAGAAGTACGCTTATGACGTCATATGACATCATATGACGTCACGACTCAAAATATATGTAGGAATTCTGCAGAACTGCAAACTGTGTAAGTTTCAACTTTCTATCTCATCCAGAAGCTCTTTAATCCTAAAATGAAATTTTCGGTCCTATGTTCGAATCTTATTTCAGCCACAGAACTTCGGTCTTTCGGAATTTCGGTTAGCTGACAGGATATGCACACCTTAGTTTCATGATGTACCATCTGTGAAAATTTGAAGAAAATCCGACCATAAATGACGGCTGTAGAGCGCGAACACAATTTTTCACTATTTTTAGCTGTGACGTCATGTGACGTCATAGGGTGCTGAAGATGCATTTGTTCAAAATCGCATACTTTACTGTCATAACTCTGAAATTTTCATTATTCTGTATAACTGGTATCATGTCGAAATTATTGCCCTAAAATGAAAATTAAGAAGTATGCTTATGACGTCACATGACGTCATATGACGTCAGGACTCAGAATATTTGTAGAAATTCTGCAGAACTGCAAACTGTGTAAGTTTCAACTTTCTATCTCATCCAGAAGCTCTTTAATCCTAAAATGAAATTTTCGGTCCTATGTTCGAATCTTATTTCAGCCACAGAACTTCGGTCTTTAGGAATTTCGGTTAGCTGATAGGATATGCACACCTTTAATTCAAGATGTACCATCTGTGAAAATTTGAAGAAAATCCGACCATAAATGACGGCTGTAGAGCGCGAACACCATTTTTCACTATTTTTAGCTCTGACGTCACATGACGTCATAGGGTGCTGAAGAAGCTTTTGTTCTAAAGCGCATACCTTACTGTCATAACTCTGAAATTTTTCATTATTCTGAACAACTGGCATCATGTCGAAATCATTGCCCTAATATGAAAATTAAGAAGTATGCTTATGACGTCACATGACGTCATATGACGTCAGGACTCAAAATATATGTAGAAATTCTGCAGAACTGCAAACTTTGTAATTTTCAACTTTCTATCTCATCCTGAAGCTCTTTAATCCTAAAATGAAATTTTCGGTCCTATGTTCGAATCTTATTTCCGCCACAGAACTTCGGTCTTTCGGAGTTTCGGTTAGCTGACAGGATATGCACCCCTTAGTTTGCAAATATACCATTTGTGAAAATTTGAAGAAAATCCGACCATAAATGACGGCTGTAGAGCGCGAACACCATTTTTCACTATTTTTAGCTGTGACGTCATGTGACGTCATAAGGTGCTGAAGATGCTTTTGTTCAAAAGAGCATACTTTACTGTCATAACTCTGAAATTTTCATTATTCTGAACAACTGGCATCATGTCGAAATCATTGCCCTAAAATGAAAATTAAGAAGTATGCCTATGACGTCACATGACGTCATATGACGTCACGACTCAAATTATATGTAGAAATTCTGCAGAACTGCAAACTGTGTAAGTTTCAACTTTCTATCTCATCCTGAAGCTCTTTAATCCTAAAATGAAATTTTCGGTCCTATGTTCGAATCTTATTTCAGCCACAGAACTTCCGTCTTTCGGAATTTCGGTTAGCTGACAGGATATGCACACCTTTGATTCAAGATGTACAATCTGTGAAAATTTGAAGAAAATCCGACCATAAATGACGGCTGTAGAGCGCGAACACCATTTTTCACTATTTTTAGCTGTGACGTCATGTGACGTCATACGGTGCTGAAAATCATTGAAATCAAAATTTCCTCACGTGACTAATAAGCCATAAAAATTTCATCGTCTAGGGCTATTGCAACATATAAAAATAAGCGTTTAGTTAGGAAGAAGAAAAGAATAATAATAATAACTAGATGTCATTCGTTTAAACGAATGATAGGACTTTCTGCAACATCTGCTTTATATAGTATATATAGAAGATGACATAATAGATAATCTGTCCAAATTGCAACTTTCTATCTCCTCTATTTCTATATAAAATAGCACAAATAGAACACATTCTGTGAATTTTATTAAAAGTCCGCCTATATCTTGCACATGTAGTTTACATACAAAATTTATACTATGTCATATGACATGAAAGAAAAATGAAACAGTGTTCAAATGTAAGTTTCTAACTTTCATCACACATAGAATTTCATCACTCCAGCTCAGTTGTAACCTTGTTTAATTTTAGCCTCAGTAGGAAGAAGTATTGAATATTTGTATAGTGCTATATCCTTTCGACACCTGTAACGTAGTTAAACGTATTTAGCGATTTTGGCGTGTTTGGGCTTCCGTAGTTTTGCCATAAATTCCTGGAATTTCGAACTATGGTGATATTTTGAAAGGTAACATCCCAGCCTACAAACTGATGCAATATGAATATCGTTAGCATAACAATGCAGTTTTTAGATGGTCTAAAATGTGGGGCTGCGTGTGAATTTTTCAAGGCTTGCAAACTGCTCGCTAGCTACATAGTGTTGCAAATACGGATTTTTGTCTTGTGCCGCTGTACATGTATTAACTTCAATGCTTATTTTGGAAACAGTCAACATTCGACAAAAAAAAAACAAAAAAAAAATCAAGATATAGCCCATCAATTGCAATTTGATATATATATATTTTTTTTTTTTTTTTTTTTTTTTTTAAGTCGTTGCGCAAGTATTTAAGCTTGGTGACCCCTGCGCGTGACCTTTTCCATATTTTTATGATGCTGATTATGAAATATCTTATTTTCCATGTAACTTTCTTATATGAAGTCCAATTTCAATAAACTTGGTACCGTTAGAAAGCTCTTAAAACATGCTACATTTTATACGCATAATGTATAAACTTATCTTCAGTCGTTTCTGAGATATTGACTGTTAAACCTCAAGAAAACAGCATATTATCAGCAAAATTAGCTTCATTTCATTTAGTTTTTTTGCTTATAACTTTGTATTGCGTAAACCAATTTTAATAAACTAAATATCTTTGGAAACGTCAATTATTCAGCTATAATTCTTATTCATACATATATTTACAAAAATCGATATTTATTGAGATATGGCTACATATATGCAGTAGGGGTGAAATCAAATTTCCTCACGTCATTAAATTTTCATTGCCCTTTGGCAATTTCAACATATAGAAATACTCTTGTTAATATTATAAATACATTATCATATAATGACGTCACGTGACGTCATATGACGTTTCTTTTCACAAAATGTTTAAGACTCTTAGAGACCTATATATTGACCAAATATCACTTTTCTATCTCAAATAGGACCGATTTTTTATAAGCATTTAAAAATTTACGACCTTGGTTCGAATCTTGAATTCGCTATAGAACCATGGACTTTTCGAATTTTGAAAAACGGACACCGAGATGCACAACTAGAACTTAATATACACATTCTGTGAAAATTTGATGAAAATCGGTTCATAAACAATGGCTCTGGACCGCGTACAAACTTTTGTTGCATATTTCAAGTGTGACGTCATATGACGTCATAGGCATATGAAAATCATAAAAATCAAACTTTCAGCGATTGAAGCATGTGTCATTAAATTTTCATTGCCCTTCGACAATTTCAACATATAGAAATACTCTTGTTAATATTAGAAATACATTATCATATAATGACGTCACGTGACGTCATATGACATTTATTTGCACAAAATGTTTAAAACTTCTAGAGACCTATATACTGACTAAATATCAACTTTCTATCTGAAAAAGGACAGATTTTATAAGCATTTAAAAAATTACGACCTTGGTTCGAATCTTGAATTCGCTATAGAACCATGGACTTTTCGAATTTTGAAAAACGGACACCGGGATGCACAACTAGAACTTAATATACACAATCTGTGAAAATTTGATGAAAATCGGTTCACAAACAATGGCTGTAGACCGCGTACAAACTTTTGTAGCATATTTCAAATGTGACGTCATATGACGTCATAGGCATATGAAAATCATAGAAATAAAAATTTCAGCGTTTGAAGCATGTGTCTTTAAATTTTCATTGCCCTTCGACAATTTCAACATATAGAAATATTCTTGTTAATAATAGAAATACATTATCATATAATGACGTCACGTGACGTCATATGACATTTATTTGCACAAAATGTTTTAAAACTTCTAGAGACCTATATACTGACTAAATATCAACTTTCTATCTTAAATATGACAGATTTTATAAGCATTTGAAAATTTACGACCTTGGTTCGAATCTTGGATTCGCCATAGAACCATGGACTTTTCGAATTTTGAAAAACGGACACCTGGATGCACAACTACAGCCTAACATACACATTCTGTGAAATTTTGATGAAAGTCGGTCCAGAAATAATGGCTGTAGACCGCGTACAAACTTTTTCAGGTGACGTCAAGTCTGACGTTATATGACGTCATATGAATATGAAATTCAATGCATCCGAAAGCTCATGGTTTGAAATACATGCCATAAAATTCTGATTGTTCAGGGCCAATGGCAACACATCGAAATTAACACAAATATAAGAGGAAGAAAAAAAGAATAATAAGAAGAAGAAGAAGAATAAACAGTACAAACCCAATATGACTTTCTGCCAGTAGGCAGAAAGTCCTAATAAACATAACAAACCCAATAGGACTTTCTGCTTTAGGCAGAAAGTCCTAATAAACAGTACAAACCCAATAGGACTTTCTGCTTTAGGCAGAAAGTCCTAACTAGATGTCATTCGTGAAAACGAATGATAGGACTTTCTGCAAGCTGTGTTAATGCAAAAAGCAGGAGATAGAAGTTTCATGTAATGACTCACCTCTGGTAGTATTTCATGTTCATGCTGAACAACTGACATTATATTCCGAAATCAGTGCAAATGATAAGAACTAAGTATTAGTCTGTGACGTAACATGATGTCATATGACGTAAGGACATGACTGCAAACTTGATTTCTAGTTTAAAGGTCCTATGTTCGAATCTTACTTCAGCCAAAATACTTCGGTTTTTAGGAATTAAGGTTAGCTGACAAAATATTCACACCTAGTTGCAAAATGTACCATCTGTAAAAATTTGAAGAAAATCTTATCATAAATGGCGGCTGTAGAGCGCGAATACCATTTTTCACTATTTTCAGCTGAAAATACTGTTGCTCCAAAGCGCATACTTTACTGCAATAACTCTGAAATTTTCATTATTTTGAACAACTGGCATCATGTCGAAATCATTGCCCAAATTAAAATTAAGTGGTATGCTTATGACGTCCTATGACGTCACGATTCAAAATATTTGTAGAAATGCTGCAGAACTGCAAACTGTGTAAGTTTCAACTTTCTATCTCATCCAGAAGTCTTTAATCCTAAAATGAAATTTTCGGTCCTATGTTCGAATCTTATTTCAGCCACAGAACTTCGGTCTTTCGGAATTTCGGTTAGCTGACAGGATATGCACACCTTAGTTTCATGATGTACCATCTGTGAAAATTTGAAGAAAATCCGACCATAAATGACGGCTGTAGAGCGCGAACACAATTTTTCACTATTTTTAGCTGTGACGTCATGTGACGTCATAGGGTGCTGAAGATGCTTTTGTTCTAAATCGCATACTTTACTGTCTTAACTCTGAAATTTTCATTATTCTGTATAACTGGTATCATGTCGAAATCATTGCCCTAAAATGAAAATTAAGAAGTATGCTTATGACGTCACATGACGCCATATGACGTCAGGACTCAGAATATTTGTAGAAATTCTGCAGAACTGCAAACTGTGTAAGTTTCAACTTTCTATCTCATCCTGAAGCTCTTCATTCCTAAAATGAAATTTTCGGTCCTATGTTCGAATCTTATTTCCGCCACAGAACTTCGGTCTTTCGGAGTTTCGGTTAGCTGACAGGATATGCACCCCTTAGTTTCCAAATATACCATTTGTGAAAATTTGAAGAAAATCCGACCATAAATGGCGGCTGTAGAGCGCGAACACTATTTTTCACTATTTTTTAGCTGTGACGTCATGTGACGTCATAAGGTGCTGAAGATGCTTTTGTTCAAAAGAGCATACTTTACTGTCATAACTCTGAAATTTTCATTATTCTGAACAACTGGATCATGTCGAAATCATTGCCCTAAAATGAAAATTAAGAAGTATGCCTATGACGTCACATGACGTCATATGACGTCACGACTCAAATTATATGTAGAAATTCTGCAGAACATGCAAACTGTGTAAGTTTCAACTTTCTATCTCATCCTGAAGCTCTTTAATCCTAAAATGAATTTTCGGTCCTATGTTCGAATCTTATTTCAGCCACAGAACTTCCGTCTTTCGGAATTTCGGTTAGCTGACAGGATATGCACACCTTTGATTCAAGATGTACAATCTGTGAAAATTTGAAAGAAAATCCGACCATAAATGACGGCTGTAGAGCGCGAACACCATTTTTCACTATTTTTAGCTGTGACGTCATGTGACGTCATACGGTGCTGAAAATCATTGAAATCAAAATTTCCTCACGTGACTAATAAGCCATAAAATTTCATCGTCCTAGGGCTATTGCAACATATAAAAATAAGGTTTAGTTAGGAAAAGAAAAAATTAATAATTACTAGATGTCATTCGTGAAAACGAATGATAGGACTTTCTGCAAGCTGTGTTAATGCAAAAAGCAGGAGATAGAAGTTTCATGTAATGACTCACCTCTGGTAGTTATTTCTGTTCATGCTGAACAATTGAAATTATATTCGAAATTAGTGCAAATGAGAAGAACTAAGTTTTAGTCTGTGACGTCACATGACGTCATATGACATCATAACTCTAAACATATGTAGAAATTCTGCAGAACTGCAAACTGTTTAAGTTTCAACTTTCTATCTATCCTGAAGCTCTCTAATCCTAAATGAAATTTTCGATCCAATGTTCGAATCTTATTTCAGCCACAGAACTTCGGTCTTTCGGAATTTCGGTTAGCTGACAGGATATTGCACACCTTTTGATTCAAGATGTACCATCTGTGAAAATTTGAAGAAAATCCGACCTAAATGACGGCTGTAGAGCGCGAACCCATTTTTCACTATTTTTAGCTGTGACGTCATGTGACGTCATAGGGTGCTGAAATCATTGAAATCAAAATTTCCTCACGTGGCTAATAAGCCCTAAAAATTTTATCGTCCTATGGAATATTGCAACATATAAAAATAAGCGTTTAGTTAGGAAGAAGAAAAGAATAATAATATAATAAACATAACAAACCAATAGGACTTTCTGCTTTAGGCAGAAAGTCCTAACTAGATTTCATTCGTTGATACGAATGATAGGACTTTCTGCTAAAATTGAAAAATATTAAGATTAATTCTGTTAGAAAGAATATATATTAAATTCTCTCCCTTTACTCTTTTATTTTTTTCGTATGGACTTCTTTTAGCTTTGATGTCACATGACGTCATAGGGTGCTGAAAATTCTTTTGTTCAAAAGCGCATACTCTACTGTCGTAACTCTGAAATTTTTCATTATTCTGAACAACTGGCATCATGTCAAATCATTACCTTAAAATGAAAATTAAGAAGTATGCCTATGACGTCACATGACGTCATATGACGTCACGACTCAAAATATATGTAGAAATTTCTGCAGAACTGCAACTGTGTAAGTATCAACTTTCTATCTTATCCTGAAGCTCTTTTCATCTAAAATGAAATTTTCGGTCCTATGTTCGAATCTTACTTCAGCCACAGAACTTCGGTCTTTCGGAAATTCGGTTGGCTGACAGGATATGCACACCTTAGTTTCAAGATGTACCATCTGTGAAAATTTGAAGTAAATCCGACCATAAATGACGGCTGTAGAGCGCAAACACCATTTTTCACTATTTTTAGCTGTGGCGTCATGTGACGTCAAAGGGTGCTGAAGATGCTTTTATTCAAAATCGCATACTTTACTTCATAACTCTGAAATTTTCATTATTCTGAACAACTGGCATCATGTCAAATCATTGCCCTAAAATGAAAATTAAGAAGTATGCTTATGACGTCACATGACGTCATTGACGTTCTGACTGAAAATATTTGTAGAATTCTGCAGAACTGCAAACTGTGTAAGTTTCAACTTTCTTCTCATCATGAAGCTCTTTAATCCTAAAATGAAATTTTCGGTCCTATGTTCGAATCTTATTTCAGCCACAGAACTTCGGTCTTTCGGAATTTCGGTTAGCTGACAAGATATGCACACCTTTGATTCAAAATGTACCATCTGTGAAAATTTGAAGAAATCCGACCATAAATGACGGCTGTAGAGCGCGAACACCATTTTTCACTATTTTTAGCTGTGACGTATGTGACGTCATAGGGTGCTGAAGATGCTTTTGTTCAAAAGCGCATACTTTGCTTCATAACTCTGAAATTTTCATTATTCTGAACAAAATGGCATCATGTTGAAATCATTGCCCTAAAATGAAAATTAAGAAGTAAAGCTTATGACGTCACATGGAAGTCATATGACGTTTACGACTCAAAATATTTGTAGAAATTCTGCAGAACTGCAAACTGTGTAAGTTTCAACTTTCTATCTCATCCTGAAGCTCTTTTTTCCTAAAATGAAATTTTCGGTTTCCCATGTTGAATCTTATTTCAGCCACAGAACTTCGGTCTTTTCGGAATTTCGTTAGCTGAAGGATATGCACACCTTTGATTCAAGATGTACCATCTGTAAAAATTTGAAGAAAATCCGACCATAAATGACGGCCCGTAGAGCGCGAACACCATTTTTCACTATTTTTAGCTGTGACGTCATGTGACGTCATAGGGTGCTGAAAATCATTGAAATCAAAAATTTCCCCACGTGACTAATAAACCATAAAAATTTCATCGTCCTAGGACTATTGCAACATATAAAAATAAGCGTTTAGTTAGGAAGAAGAAAAGAATAATAATAATAATAACTAGATGTCATTCGTGAAAACGAATGATAGGACTTTCTGCAAGCTGTGTTAATGCAAAAGCAGGAAATAGAGTTTCATGTAATGATTCACCTCTGGTGTATTTCATGTTCATGCTAAAAAATTGACATTATATTCCGAAATTAGTGCAAATATAAGAACTTAGTATTAGTCTGTGACGTAACATGATGTTATATGACGTCAGGACATGACTGCAAACTGATTTCAGTTTAAAGGTCCTATGTTCGAATCTTGCTTCAGCCACAATACTTGGGTTTTTTTGGGAATTAAGGTTAGTGAAAAAATTTTTACCCTTAGTTTCAAGATGCCCCTCTGTAAAAAATTTGAAAAAAAATCTGTCAAAAATGGCGGCTGTTGGGGCGCGAATACCATTTTTCATTTTTTTAGCTCTGCGTCAGTGACGTCATGGGTGCTGAAATGCGTTGCTAAAAAGGCACACTTTACTGCAAAAACTCTGAAATTTTCTTATTCTGAACAATGGATTGTCGAAATCATTGCCCCAAATTAAAAATTAAGTGGTATGCTTATGACGCCCAAGGGACGTCACGATTAAAAATATTTGTGAATGCTGCAGAACTGCAAAGTGAAAGTTTAACTTTCTATCTCATCTGAAGCTCTTCAATCCTAAATGAAATTTTTGGTCCTATGTTCAAATTTTTTTTCGCCACAAAACTTGGGTTTTTTCGGAATTTCGGTTAGCTGGAGGTATGCACACCAGTTTCAAGGTGACCTTGAAAAAATTTGAAAAAAATCCGACATAAACGGCGGCTGTAGAGGCGCACCATGTTTAAATTTTTTTAGCTCTGAGTAAAGGACGTCATAGGGTGCTGAAGATGCTTTTTTTTAAAAAGTCATCTTTACTTCATAACACTGAAATTTCATTATTTGAAAAACTGACATCATGTCGAAATCATTCCCCAATTAAAAATTTAAAAAAAGTATGTTTTGGACGTCACATGACGACATTTGACGTCACGACTAAAAAATTTTTAAAATTAGCAGAACTGCAAATGTGAAATTTTAAACTTTTATTCATCTGAAGCTCTTTAATCCTAAATGAAATGTTCGGCCCCGTTCGAATTTATTTACCCACAGAATTTGGTTTTTGGGAAATTTCGGTTAGCAAAAAGGATATACATATCTTAGTTTCAAGATATCCTCTGTAAAAATTTTTGAAGAAAATTCGACATAAAGGGCGGCTGTAGAGCGTGCCCCTTTTTCCTTTTTTTTAGCTCAGACGTCCTGACTCATAGGGTGGAGATGTTTTTTTTTTTCAAAAGCGCATCTTTTTCTTATAACTCTGAAATTTTCATTATTCTGAAAAACGGCATCTGTAAAAAATCATTCCCCCAAAAAAAATTTTAAGATGTAGCTTATGCGTCACAGGGAGCTATGACGTCACGACTCAAAAATATTTTAAGAAATAGAAATTCTGCAAACTACAAGCTGTGTAAGTTTCAACTTTCTATTTACCCTAAACTCTTAAATCTAAATGAATTTTCGGCTATGTTCGAATTTTTTTAAGCCACAGAACTTCGGTTTTTCGGTTTTCGGTTAGCTGAAAGGATATACACATTTTAGTTTAAAGATTTCCATTTGTGAAATTTGAAGAAACTTCGACCAAAAATGGGGCTGTAGGCGTGAACACCTTTTTTTCCTTTTTAAGCTCTGACGTACATGCGTATGGGGTGCTGAAGATGCTTTTTTTAAAAAGGCATCCATTTCTGTCTAACTCTAAATTTTCATTATTCTGAACAATGGCATCAGTCGAAACATTGCCTTTAAATGAAATTTCAGTGTATGTTTGCGTCTGACTTTCATATGACGTACGACCAAAATTTTAAGAAATTTGAAGAACTGCAAATGTGTAGTTTCAATTTTTCTTTTTCCCCTGAGCTTTTATGCTAAATGAAATTTTCGGTCCTATGTTCGAATTTTTTTTTGCACAGAACTTCGTCTTTCGGAATTTCGGTGCTGCAGGTATGTACCCTTAGTTTCAAGATGTACCTTTTGTGAAATTTTTAAAGAAAATCCGCCCAAAAAATGACGGCTGAGGGGCGCAAAACCCCTTTTTTTTCATATTTTAGCTGTGAGTTTGTGGTCATAGCGGGAAAATTTTAAAATAAAATTTCCTACGTGACTAAAAACCCAAAAAAAATTTCTCGTCTGGACTATTGCAAAATATTAAAAAAAGCGTTTTGTTAGGAAGAAGAAAAGAAAAATAATAATAAAAATGGACGCACGTGACGTCATAGAGTTTTTTTCAATAATTTTAAAGGGGACCCCCAGGCCCTACAAAATGAAAAATTTTAACTTTCTTTTAAAATGGGACGTTTTTAAAAGCTTTAAAAAATTGCGCCCTTGGTTCGAATCTTGGATCGCCGAGCTTGGATTTTCAAATTTTTAAAAAAACCGGACCCCGGGGTATACACAATAAGAACGTAATATAACATTCTGTAAAAATTTTGATGAAATCGGCCCATTAATAAGGGTCTGGCCCGTGTACAAAATTTCGTAGTCAATTTAAAATTGACCTAGAGTATGGCCTCTGAAAATTATTGAAATCAAAATTTTTCAGGTCTAAATCATTTGTATTAAATTTTCTTTGCCCTTCGAAAAATTTAAAATATAGAATATCTTGTTAATTTAGAAATACTTTATATATAATGACGTCAGTGATTTATATGATTTTTTTTACAAAATTTTTTAAGACTTTAGGGACCCTATATACTGACCAAATATACTTTTCTATCTAAAAGGCCCCGTTTTTTAAAGCTTTTAAAAAATTTACGCCTTTGGGTTCGAATCGGGGATTCGCTATAGAACCTGGACTTTTGTTTTTGAAAAACGGAAAAGAGATGCACAACAGAACTTAATATACACATTTGTGAAAAATTTGATAAAAATCGGCCATTAATAATGGCTCTGGACCGTGTACAAACTTTGAGTCAATTTAAAATGGGTAATTGAGTCATGGGCTTCTGAAAATTTTGAAATCGAAATTACGCATCTGAAGCAGGGGGCTTTAAATTTTTCATTCCCCTTCATAAATTTCAAGTTAGAAATAATTTGTTAAAATTTAGAATTTTCTTTATTAATGACTCACGTGCGTCATATGACATTTTTTTCAAAAAATGTTTAAGACTCCAGAGCCTTATATGCCCCATATCTCTTTCTATCTCAAAAGGACGATTTTAAAAGAATTTAAAAATTTTCGACCTTGGTTCGAATCTTGGAATCGCTTAAAACCCTTGGACTTTTCGTTTTTTAAAAACGGCCCCCGGGATGCAAAACAGAATTTAATATCCCAAATTCTGTAAAAAAATTTGATGAAAATCGTTCTAAACAATGGGAGACGGTACAAACTTTTGTTGTTTTCCAGTGTGACGTCAATGACGTATGGGCATATAAAAAATCTAGAAAATAAAATTTCACGTTTGAGATGTGTCTTTAAATTTTCTTTGCTTTCGACAATTTCAAATTAAAAAATTTTCTTGTTAATATTGAATACATTATCATATAATGACGTCCGTGGTCATAGGGACAAATTTTTCAAAAAAATTTTTTAAAATTCTAGAGACCTATATACTGACAAAATTAAACTTTCTTCTTAAATGGACGATTTTATAAGCTTTTAAAAAATTTACAACCTTGGTTCAAATCTTGGATTCGCTTGAAACCCATGGACTTTCGAATTTAAAAAAAACGGACACCGGGATGCACAACTAAAACTTAATATACAAAATTGTGAAAATTTGATGAAAATCGGTTCACAAAAAATGGCTGTAGACCGCGTCAAATTTTGTAGCTTTTTAAATGTGAGTCATAGAGTCATGGATATGAAAATATAAAAATAAATTTTCCTGACTGGTAATAAGTCATAAAAATTTCATCGTCCTAGGGTATTGCAACATAGAAAAAAAGCTTTTAGTTAGGAAAAAAAAAGAAAAACTAGATTCTTTTTTCTGGAAAAAAGAAAGGGCTTTTCCCACATCCCCATGTAAAACCTGATCTATTATTTTATTTTCGAAATACAAATCTTTAAAAATTAAAGGGAAATTCTTCCGAATTGACAGCGTAGAGTGCAAAAAAAAATGAATAGCGAGGAAATCGTGATGCTATAAATAATTTAAATTTTAAAGTCATTGCTTTAAAAAAGGGAATATGTGGCTTTTTTTTCATTTTAATTTCATAATGCTAATTTTTCCAGACCATTTTTAAATAACTCAATAATATTCAATCTTCGTGTTCTGAAAGGGGAATAAAAGTTCATAGCCCTTTAAATGCTAAAAGGTATACAGATTCCCTTTTTCTACAAATATCAAATAGGATCAATGCAGAAGCCCCAAAGGGTTTTTTTTTTTTTTTTTTTCAGAAATTCTTACTTTATGCAACTATGATGTCAATTTTTAAAACCCAGGGATGGTTAAAAGGTCTTCTGAATTCAAAATTACTTACTTTGGTTTAAACCTATCTGTTTTTGCGATTATAAAATTTTTTCCTCCCCCCAAAAAAAGGGAAAAAACGGCGAAAAGATTCCATGTCAGTACTACCATTACAAATAACTTAATTATTAATGGACAAATTATTAAGTCTGCATAGATTAGAAGCACTGCATCAGATTAAAAATATTGTTCTTTATGTATTTCAACAAGGGGCCAAAGGTGGCCTAAAGACTCTCACTGAGAAAAAAAATGTTATCATTGCCTGTAGAAATTATTAAATTTGATAGTTTATGAAGAAATAATCCCTCGATTTTTTATAATTCCCCGAAGTAAAGAGAGCCTGTTTTTCGAAATTTTAAGTCAAAAATTTACCAAAAAGTATGGCTTAAAACACACAAAATTAAACATCAAAAGGGGGATAAATTTTACAAGATTTTAGGGGAATAAAATTGTTGTAAAGTTTGAAGTTGATTACTTAAGAAATGAAGATGCTAGAGTGCAAACAAATAATTTTGGACGACGGACGGCGGCGGATTGAGGACGGCGGACGGGGCGGCAAAAGGGAAATCATCGATTTTATAGCTCCCCTCTTTAGCCCTGTGTCAGGTGAGCTTAGAATTAATTGTTCTTGAACAAGAGGCCATGATGGCCCTAAATCGCTCACCCGAGATAATAGGGTTTACCCAAGGAACATTGTACCAATTTTTTTTAAAATCTCGCCCGTAATTTTTAAGGAGATGATTTTTTAAAATTTTCTTTTTTTTTTTTGTTTCCATGGCAACAGAGTTTTACTGGGTCAGTTTTTTTAGCAATTTTTTAAAGGTTGACCCCAAAAACATCCCTGCCCCAAATTTAATAAATTCTGTCCAGGGTTTCAGAGGGGATGTTGTTTAAAGGTTTTTTCCCAATATTTCTATAAGGGAAAAAAAGCCCCGCACCTGGCGGCCTGTTTTTTTAGGATCGAAAAAATTTTAGCAAACCCTTGGGAGAGGTTACCAAGGAACATCTGTACCAATTTTTTTAAAAATTTGGGCGAGTTTTGAAAAAGATTGATTTTTAAAGTTTTCTTTTTTTTTTTTTTTTGTTGCCCTGGAACCGAGTTCTAATGGATCAAGTTTATTTTAGAACTTTTGTGAAGGTTGACCCGGATCATCCCTGCCCAAATATAATCAAATTCGTTAGTGGTTTCAGGGGATGTTAAAAGTTTCTTTTATACATATAAGGCAAATAAGCCCCCCCACTGGCGGGGTGTTTTTTTACGGTTTGGGAATAATTTTTGCAAATTTGGAGAGGTTGACCCAAGGGAAAATCGTACCTTTTTTTTTAAAATCTGGCCCCGTGTTTTGAAGAAGATGTTTTTTAAAGTTTTCATTTTTTTTTATTGCCCTGGCAACTAGGTTCTCATGGATCAAGTTTATTTTGCAAAATTTTGTGAAGGTTGACCAAGGGTATCCCCGCCCCAAATTTCATTAAATTCTGTCCAGCGGTTTTGAGGAGATGTCGTTTTAAAAACAAATTGTTTACGACGGCGACGCCGCGCACGACGGACGACGCACGACGCACGACGACGGACGCAGGCGATCCAGAAGTCACCCCGAGCAATTTGGCTCAGGTGAGTCAAAAAACAACAAGGTTAGGACAAATGAGAAGTGCATGAAAAAAACGGTATAAATTTAAAGTTTATTTTTATCAATTCCTTTTTTGGTCCAATTTTTAAAAAAAAAAGGCTTTTATTTCCCAACTTTCACTTGTTTCATGTTTCAAATTTTGTTACGTGTTCTGAGTATAGAAAATTTTTTTTCAAAGAAAAGGCAAAAATCGGCAAAACGTGTTCAGTTATTATTGCCCCCTTGCAAATAACTTTATAATAATGGTCCCTCATTAAAATCTGCATACATTAAACCGCATTGCATCAGCAAAAAAAAAATTCTTTTGTTATTTTAAAAATTATTAGTTTCTTAAAAAGAACAAATTTAAAAGAAGGGATAACTGCAAAAATGCAAAAGAAAAGGTTTTTAAAGATTTTTATTTCTTATCAATTTTCCCTTTTAGGATGCCCGTGTTCAATTTTAAAAAGCTAGGTACCATTCGAAGGCCTTTAAATTTCCAACATTACGTGTTTCAGTTTCAATTTTCTATTACGGGTTTTGAGATTTTAGAAAGTTATTTTTTCAAAAAACACGGCAAAAGTCGGCAAAAAGTTTCATGTCTATTATTCCTTTCGACAAATACTTTTATGATTTATGATCCGATCATTAAAAACTGATATATTAGAACCGCTTACATAGCAAAAGAAAATTTAAAAATGCTCTTTTTGTTTTTTTAAAAAATTAAAAGTTTCTTCGAAAAAAGGAATCAAGTTTTGGGGAAATTTCGCGGGGTCATGAAAGAACGGTTTTACTGAATTTTTATTTTTCATGTAAAAATTTCCTTTATTACGTCCAATTTTTTTTAAAGCTGGTACCGAGACAGGGGTTTTGATTTCCCAAATTCACTTTCTTTATAATTGATGTATCTTTAAAAAATTTTTAGATACGGGCGGTTAACCTTGGGCCCCAGGCAAAAATGGGGATAAATAGTTCTATCGTTTTGTTTTCCTTTAATTTAAAGTATTGGTCAATCTTTAAAATTTTAAAAACCAAAGAACGGGCCCCCCGGGATTAATCTACAAATTTTTATTTTTACTCTTATTAACAAAAAAACAATAATTTTCGAGTATAAGTAGTTAATGCGCTTAGGGTTGCAGCATTTTTGTTTTTCTGCAAAAAATAACTGATTCAACCCCCATCTTCAAAAATATTATCGTTTGAAAGGATTTCAAAGCACTACAAATTATAGATAGTGTTCGATAAAATATTTTTTTTTTTGGATATTAAGGCCCAAGAAAAAAACGATAATTACAGTGCCTTGAACTTGCTTTTTTCCGGGAAAGGGGAAATGACTGTGACAAAAAGAGGGTTGTTGCCCTTCAGTGAAAATTTTTTTTTCAAATCGGTCAAAAACTTTGTCTTCCAGTGTAAAAAAACCGTATATTTGGTAAAAAATTTGATAACGGTCCCCTGACGTCATTTTACTCATACGACGTAATCTTCTCAGAACTAAAGGGAAACAATAGGACACAAATTTTTGTCCAAATTTCATGTTTTAGTTATCTGAGTCTTCGTAATCTTAATTCTTTTTTCCTAGGTTCGAATTTCTTAAACCCCAATACTTCGGTTTTTGGAATTAGGTTAGCTGAAAAAAAATTTTCCCAAACCCTTTTTTAAAAAATTCCATCTTAAAAATTTTTAAAAAAAATTTATATAAAGGGGGCCCTGGAGGGGAAAAACCTTTTTTACTTTTTTTAGTTGACGTAAATGACGTCATAGGGGGCTAAAATTTTTTTAAAAAGCGAATCCCTTTACTGTAAAAACCTTAAAAATTTTCCCTTTTTCCCTGAACAACGGGATCAGTCAAAAAACATTCCCCAAAATTAAAATTTTTAAGTTTTTTTTAAAATGAATTTACTCACGATTCAAAATATTTGTAGAAATGCTGCAGAACTGCAAATTGTGTAAGTTTCAACTTTCTATCTCATCTGAATCTTTAATCATAAAATGAAATTTTCGGTCCGATGTTCGAGTCTTTTTTTTCGCAGCAACAGAAACCTTTTCGAGTTTTGTGGAATTTCGGTTTAACTGACGAGGATATGAACACCTTAGTTTCAGATGTACAATCTGTAAAAACTCTTGAATGAAAATCTGGACCATAAAATGTGCGGCTGTAGAGCGTTTAATAAAAACCATTTTTCACTATTTTTTGCTCAGACGTCACTGGTCATAGGGTGATGAAGCATGCTTTTGTTCAAAAGTACCTACTTTGTGTTGTCATACTCTTGAAATTTCATTATTCTGAACAACTAGGCCATCATGTCGAATATAATTGCTCTATAATGAAAATTACGCAGTTGCTCTATGGACATACTTCACATGAACGTCATATGACCTAATAACGCTAAACATATGTAGAAATTCTGCAGAACTATGCAAACTGTCGTAAAGTTTCAACTTTCTATCTCATCCTGAAGCCTCTTAATCCTAAATGAAATTTTCGGTCATACTGTTTAGAATCTTATTTCAACCACTAGAACTTCGGTCTTTCGGAGTTCTGTTACAGACATGATGCATATTGCACACCTTAGTTTCAAAGATGTTAACAATTCTGTGAAAATTTGATGAAAATCCGACAATAAATGGTGGCTGTAGAGCTGTTGAAACATCCATTTTTCATTATTCTTTAGCTCTGACGTCACATGACGTCAAAAGGGTGCTGAAAATTCTTTTGTTCAAAAGCGTATACTTTACTTTCATAACTCTGAAATTTCTATTATTCTGAACAACTGGCATTCATGTCGAAATCATTGCCCTAATATGAAAACTTAACGCAAAGTATGCTTATGACGTCAACCATGGACGCTCCTATGGGACGTCACGAATCGCAAAACTATATGTAGAAAGAACTTCTGTCGCACTACAAAATGTGTAAAAAAAAATAGTTTCTCAACTTTTTGTCTCACTTCTGAAGCTCTTTAATCCTAAAATGGAAATTTTCGGTTCCCTATGTTCGACATTCTTTATTTCCGCCAGAACTTCGGTCTTTCGGAATTTCGGTTCGCTGACGGATATGCAACACCTTTGTTTCAAGATGTACACTCTCGTGAAACATTTGAAGAAATCCGCCCTAAATGACGGATCTGTAGAGCGCAAACACTCATTTTTCAATCTTTTTAAGCTGTGACGTCATGTGAGCGTCTGGGTGCTGAAGATGCTTTTGTTCCAAAAGTGCGCATACGTTAGTTTACACAAATCTCTGAAGTTTCATTATTTGGAACAAGGATCATGTCGTAATTCCATATGCCCTCAATATGAAAATGAGAAGTATGCTTATGACGGTCACATGACGTCAATATGACCGTTCGACTCGAAAATTTTGTAGAAATTTAGCAGAACTGCAAAACTTGTGTAAGTTTAAAACCATTTCTATTCTTTCCTGAAGCTCTTTATTCCTAAAATGAAATTTTCGGTCCTATGGTTCAAATCTTTTTTCCCCACCAAAAGAACTTCGGGTCTTGGGAAATGGAGGGTTACTGACAGGATATGACACTCTTGATTCAAGTGTACCATCTGTGAAAATTTGGAAATTCCGCATAAAGACGGTGTGGCGCAAACCCATTTTTTCTTTTTTTAGCTGGGGACGTCATATGCGTATGGGGTGCTAAAAATATTGAAATAAAAATTTCCTAAACCCGTGACTATAAGCCATAAAATTTAAAAATGTCTAGGCTATTGAAACAATAAAAATAAGCGTTTAGTTAGGAAGAAAAGAAAAAAAATATATAAAAATAATAAAACATACCCAACCCAATAGGATTTTCTGTTTAGGCAGAAAGCCCTAAAAAGAAGAAAAAGAATAAACAGTACAAACCAATGGGGATTTTGTTTTTAGCAGAAAGTCCTATATAAGAAGAAGAAAAACAGAAAAAAAAACCCAAATAGGCTTTTGCTTTAGGAAAAAGTCCTAATAAAAACCCATAAAACCAATGGACTTTTGCTTTAGGCGAAAGCCTAATAAAATAAAAACCAATAGGACTTTGTTTAGGCAGAAAGTCAAATTAACAGTACAAACCCAATGGGAAAATTCTGCCGAAAAGGGCAGAAAAAAAAACCCCCCGACTAATTTTTAGATCCGAATGAGGACTTTCTCCCTAAATTGAAAAATTTTAAAGATTAAATTCCCCGTAAGAAAAAAATAATTTTAAAATTTTTTACCTTTACTTATTTTTTTTTTTTCGTTACTTTTTTAGCTTTGACGTCAATGACGAGTAAGGTGTGAAATTCTTTTGTTCAAAAAAGCAAAATTTAATGTTCTACCTCTGGAAATTTTCATCTTCTGAACAAATGGATCATGTCGAAATCTTGCTCTAAAATGAAAAATTTAAACGTCCCTTCCCTTTTTACCTAATGAAGTCCATACTCTTTTCCCTTTAAAGACTAAATTATATGTGAAATTTTGCAGAACTGTAAACTGTTAGTTTCAACTTTTCCCTTCATCCCGAGGGTCTTTAAAACTAAAATGAAATTTTGGGGCCTATGTTCGAATCCCTTTTTTCAGCTACAGAACTTGGGCTTTCGAAATTACTGTTAGCTGAAGGATTGCCCCCCTTAGTTTTTTAGAGTCCATCTGTGAAAAAAGAAAAAAAATCCGACCCTAAAGGCGGTGTAGGGCGGAACATATTTTCCATTTTTACTGTGGACGTCACTGACGTAAGGGGGCTGTAAGTTTTTTGTTTAAAAGCGCATTGTTGCTGTTAAACTCTGGAAATTTTTCCTTTTCTGACCCAAGGCCACTGTCGATATTATTGCCTAAAATGAAAATTAATAAGTTAAATTTGGGGGGGTAAGACCCTCCTTGACGTCATATGCGTTACGACCCCAAAAAAATTTTGTAGGGAAAAATTGCAGAACTGCAAAAATGTGTAAGTTTCAGCTTTTTATTCATCTGAAGTCTTTAAACAAATGAAATAAAGGTCTTTTGTTCGAATTTATTTCAACCCGAACTTCGGTCTGGAATTTCGGTTAGCAACGGTTGCACACTTTAGTTCAAGATGTACCCTTGTGAAAATTGCAGAAAACCGCCATAAATGACGGCTTTGAGCGCGAACACCCTTTTTCACTATTTTTAGCTGTGCGTCATGTGATGTCCCTGGGTTTTGAAGCTGCTTTTGTTCAATGCGAAACCTTACTGTTCTCTGAATTTTCATTATCGGAACAACTGACGTCTGTCGAAATCATTGCCCTAAAATTGGAAAATTTTAAAATGTATGCAAGACGTCACATGGTATATGACGTCCGACTCAAAATAACTATAAAAAAATTCTGCCCGAACTGCAAACGTGTAAGATTCAACTTTCTATTCATCCTGAATCTCTTTATTTTTTTAAAAAGGAAAATTTTTGGTTTTCCCATGTTCGAATCTATTCCCGCCACCAGAACTTCGGTCTTTCGGAATTTTGGTTAGCTGACAGGTATGCACCCCTTTGATTTGATTACCTTGTTTAAAAAATTTAAGAAAATCGCCCATAAATGACGGCTGGGGAAAACCCCGCGGGCACCAATTTTTAAAATTTTTTTGCCCGGACGTCCTGTGCTCCCTATGTGCGAAAATCATTGAAAAAAAAATTTCCCGTGTAATAAACCCTAAAAATTTCAAACGGCCTGGGGGTCTTGAAAAAAAAAAAAAATAAGCGTTTAGTTAGGAAGAAGGGAAAAGAATATATAATAATAAAACACAAACCCAATAGGGGTTTCAGCCCTTTTGCAGAAAGTCCTAACTAGATTTATTCCGTTGTAGAATGATTGGGGGTTTCTGCTAACATTGAAAATATAAAGATTTTTCGCTTAGAAAAAAAATATTAAATTCCCTTTCCCTTTTAAATATTTTTTTTCGTATGGACTTTCTGATGAAACTTTTTTAAAAAAAGCCCTATCAAAAATAAACACGGAATGGTGGGTTTCAAGCAACATTGAGTCCCCCACCGGTGAGGTGCTAATTTTTCCCTTCCACAACAACAAGATTTTTTGTCCAAGAAAAACAAGATTTGGTTAAAGTAAATGAAAAGGGGAATATTTAAGTATTTAATTTAAGAAAGCCTTAATTTTAGAGTTGTTGTCTCTGCTGTGCCCCTATAACATTCATGCAAGCAAGACAATGCAAGAAATAGAATTATAAAATTTAGCTTGCCTGATCCAAAATTTGTTTTTTTTTAGTCTTTATTTTTTTGTTGATGAGAAATGAGAACTTTCATTCTGCTCCCAAACCCTGACTACACCACAGCCTTAAAATTTTTTTATAAAGGGTTTTCGCGGTGCGTGACCCCATTTTTCCCCTTATTTTCCTTTTCTGGGTACCCATAGCAACCCCCAATTTTAGTCAAAGAAAAAAATTAAAAATGATTTTGCATAATACATTTTGCCATTAGTCATTCCCAATTTTCATCAAAGTTCCCTTATTGTTTCAAAAAGTTATCATGGGCCCCTTTTTGCCATATTTTTCATTTTTCCCCTTTTTAAACTAGCAAAAACCCAAATTTTTAGTTGAGAAACAAAAAAAAAAACAACGTCAAATCGACACATTGCCTCTAGTTCCAAGTAAGTTTCATAAGTTGGGCTTGCTTAGTTTTTAAATTTTATCGCGGGACCCCAATTTTTTTTGCCATATTTTCCTATTTCGTTAATAGAAAACCAAAAATTTTTAGCCGATAAAAAAAATAAAAAAACTGTGCTTTTAATTTCCCATTCCCTCTAGCACTAACCAGTTTCTCAAGTTGCTTGTGGGAAATAAAGTTTCGCGGGACCCTATTTTTGAAATATTTTCACTTTTTTCCGTTCCATGAAACCACAATTTTAGTCGAAAAAAAAAAAAAACAAAGTGCCAATCTAACATTTCCCCTAAGTCTTTAAACCAAATTTTCATCAAGTTAGCTTGCAGTTTTTAAAAGTTATCGCGGGACCCCGATTTGAGCGGACAGACAAATGGGCTTTTTAAACCCTTGCCAATTTTACTATTCGGGTTAAAAAAATAAAATGGCTGAAATTCATTGAGAAATATTTGGGTCTAGTTTTATAGGTATTCAAATAAAAAACAATAAATTTTAACCTCTTAATTCTGCATATCTTTTTTTTTTTTCATTTCATCGCGGAATGAAAAGTAAATGGCCCCTGCAACTTGAAAACGTCGAGCGGGTAGCTCGTGAGTAAAAAAATTCAAAAAACACCCTTTTACTCGATCGGACGACGGGATTACACAAAGTTACTCATTTTTCGCTTTGGATAAAAAAAAAGGCACAGGGCTTGCTCCCCCTACACACAAACCCCCACCCACCATAGGGTGGGAAAGGGGTTGAAATACCGGGTGCCGGGGGTTTTTTTTAAAAACGTACGGGGGTAAATTCCCACCCCGGGGCCCGGTCTAAAAATTTGGGAAAGGGCTTTTTCTTACCGCTTAGGATGCATCGAGGGGGATTTGGAAGGTTTTCCCTGCTTATCCAGGTCTTAAATTCTGTAGAAACGTTATATGCACACATTGGCCCCGGAAAAATGTGAAAAGGGGGGAAAAATGATAATTTAGAATTGTCAGTTGAAAAACCTGAATATTTAAATCTTTTAAAAGGGAGGTAACCATCCGGGGAAAACCCCGCCGTTTGTCGGCCCAAACAACCGCAGTTTATTTCATATCAGGCAAAAACGAATAGTATTTTTCAAAAACGTTCAGGACCTGAAAATTAAAAATGAAATCTGAACGAATTTTCTGTTATTTTCAGCATTTTAGGCCTACGTATTTATGACTAAAAAAAAAAAGGGGTTAAATTTAAAAAATTGGGGAAACAATTTCAACGAACAAATTTTTAATTTTTTCACGATTATTTATATTCAAAGTTTTTTTTTTGATTTATATTCGGATATTCAGTTAAAACAAATAATTAACAAAAACAAAACATGGCAGCATTTTAAAAAGAATGCAGGTGACTCAAAATAAAAAAATAAAAAAATCTCGCCCCATTCTTAACCTGAGGGAATTTTTTTACTTTTGTCCCAACCCATGATCCCATTTGCGGTCAGGTAAAGTAGGCAAAGGGGATCGTCCCAGCTAGACCTTTTGGTCACATTTAATCAACTGAAAGTTTGATTTCGCGGGTTCCGGTTACCCCCGGTAATTGGACCAGGGTACCCGGGGAGAAATCTTCCCGTCCGCTTACACCCCCACAACCTTACATACACTTCAACGGGGGGACATTTTTTCAGGGGCGACTCCCTTAACTCCGTTTTTTAAACATTCAAAAAAACTCTATAAAACTTTTCTACGGAATCCCTAAAATATTATTTCTCTTCAAACTATCCAAATTGTCTGAAAAAAATTCCCCCTTTGTATGTTTATTTTTTTTAAAATAATCCCGAATCCAAAGCAAAGGCCAACCTGGACCAGCAGCGCCAGTACTTTTTCGGATGATCGGATTTTGGTCAGCGATATGCGATTTTTTTCCCCGCAATCTGTAAAACCGGTAAATTTAATAATTATTAAGGGCTGACTTTTGGGGCTTTTGAAAGAAAAAAAAACCAAGGCAGTATGGAAAAATAGCTGTTTTTGGAAATTTTTTCTTGTTGTAATCATTTTATTAAAGCCTTAGATATAAATTAACTTGCTGGAGTGAGTGTTTTTAAATTGAAATAAATATCACAGGGTTTTGAAGTTCAGTAGAAATTTGTATTCGTATATATAAGAAAAAATATGTTTTGTATGTATGGAGTATTTTATTTTCAGCAATTTTATTTTAATACTGAACTTTACCCTATAGGATGGAGAATTTTTTAAACCTTTTTGAGATACAACTCTTAAACCTCTTGAAAAATGAAAAAATCACCAAAGCTATATGCACGAATTTCGTTTTTTCCCATTTCCCTCCATGATTTTAAATTTCAATCATTAAACTTTGGGCATCAAAAAAACGGCTAAACTTTGTTTACAAATAAATTCATCATCATATTTTTCAAAAATAAAAAGGATTTCCCGAGATAAACTGTTAAACACACTGAGGGTTACCGAATTTGTTTTTCCCCCATAACTAACCGATTCAACCCGCATTCATCAAAAACTAAATAATAAAAGGTCTTTCTAAGCACTTACAATATTTACGCATAGTGTTGGGAAATAGAAATTTACCGTTTTTGAGCATATTTAAGGCGAAGAAAAACCCGATTTTATATATGACCTTGACCTTTGGTTTTTTCCGGAAACGGAAGTGACTGGCTCTATGGGTTCTAATACTGCATCTTCGGGACAAAATTTAAAGGGAAATCATGCAAAAAATAAACCCTTCAGGGCTTAAAAAAAAACCGTTAAGTTTTAATACAATTTTTTAGAGCATTATGACGTCATGTGTACTTTTCATTGGCTTTCATCTTTATAGAATGTATAGAAAAATCTGGAACTAATATCAGCCCAAACTCTCAGCTTTCTAGCTTTTCTGGAAGCGATTTTTTACGCATTGAAATTTGAGTCATTAGTTGAATCTGGATTTTTTCCCTAAAACCTTTGGCCTTTTCGGGAATTTTGGGAAAAAAGGACACCGGGATGCACAAATAGAGCCTAACATACATCATTCTGTGAAATTTTGATGAAATCGATCACCCGAAATTTAAAGGCTGTAGACCCGGGTACAAACTTTTTCACCGACGTCAAATCTGACCCTTATATGACGTATTTTGAATATACAAATTTTTTTGCATCCGAAAGCCCCATGGTTTGCAATATAGCCATAAAATTTTTCAAAGTTCCCGTATCGTCAATGGCAACACCCTCGAAATTACCAAATATAAGAGGAAGAAAAACAAAGAATAAGAAGAAGAGAAGAAGAAGCAGAAGAAGAAATATAAAAAACGTACCCAAAACCCCAAAATGACTTTCTGCCTGTAGGCAAAAAAGTCCTAATAAACCGTACCCAAACCCAAGGACTTTTTGCCGAAAGGGCAGAAATCCTTTAAAAAACCCTAACAAAACCCAAAAAGGACTTTCTGCCCGAAAGGGCAGAAAGTCCTAATAAAAAAACATAACAAACAATAGGACTTCTGCCCTTTTTGGGAGAAGTCCCCAACTAGATTTCATTCGTTGATACGAAGATAGGACTTTCTGCACATTTTGAAATGTTAAGATTAATACCCTTAGAAAGAATAATAATTATATTTCCTACCTTTTACTTTTTTTTTCGTATGGACTTCTCCATGCATGAACTTTGTGAAAGTAAGCCATATGTCGAAAATAAATAAATCTTTATTTTGTTTTCGCCTTTCCCTTTTAACTTGACAATTAGGACTTTTTGCCTACTGGAAGGGAAAATCCCTTATTGGGTTTGTAATGTTTTTCTTCCCTTTTTCTTCTCTTATTATTCTTTTTTTTTTCCTCTTATATTTGGGGTTAAATTTCGATGTGTTGCCATTGGCCTGAACAATCAGAATTTTATGGCATGTTTTTTCAAAACCATGAGCTTCGGATGGGATTGAAAATTTTATATTCATATTTAACGTCATTTTAACCGTCAGCTTGAAGTCACCTGCAAAAACGTTTGTAGCGGTTCTACAGCCATTATTTCTGGAACCAGCTTCATAAAATTTCACAGATGTGTTGTTAGCTGTTTGTGGGGCATCCAGGTTTCCGTTTTTCAAAATTCGAAAAGTCATGGTTCCTATGGCGGGAAACCAAGCTTCGAACCAAGGTGTAAATTTCAAAAAGCCTTAAAAAATCTGTCATATTTAAGATAGAAAGTTGATATTTAGCCCCAGTATATAGGTCTCTCAGAAGTTTTTAAATCATTTTAGTGCAAATAAATGTCATATGACGTCACGTGACGTCATTATATGATAATGTATTTCTAATATTACACAAGAATATTTCTATATTTTGAATTGTTAAAGGGGCCCAATGAAAATTTAAAGACACTTTGCTTCAAACGCTGAAATTTTTATTTCTTTAAATTTTTTCATATGCCTATGACGTCTATGACGTCACATTTGAAATATGCTACAAAAGTTTTGTACGCGGTCTACAGACATTGTTTGTGAACCGATTTTCATCAAATTTTCACAGATTGTGTATTTTAATTCTAGTTGTGCATCCCGGTGTCCGTTTTTCAAAATTTCCCCGAAAAGTCCATGGTTCTATAGCGAATCCAAGATACGAACCAAGGTCGAATTTTTTAAATGCTTATAAATCTGTCCTATTTCAGATAGAAAGTTGATATTTAGTCAGTATATGGGTCTCTAGAAGTTTTAAACATTTTGTGCAAATAAATGTCATATGACGTCACGTGACGTCATTATATGATTATGTATTTCTAATATTAACAAGAGTATTTCTATATGTTGAAATTGTCGAAGGGCAATGAAAATTTAATGACACATGCTTCAATCGCTGAAAGTTTGATTTTTATGATTTTCATATGCCTATGACGGTCATATGACGTCACACTTGAAATATGCAACAAAAGTTTGTACGCGGTCCAGAGCCATTGTTTATGAACCGATTTTCATCAAATTTTCACAGAATGTGTATATTAAGTTCTAGTTGTGCATCTCGGTGTCCGTTTTTCAAAATTTCGAAAAGTCCATGGTTCTATAGCGATTCAAGATTCGAACCAAGGTCGTAAAATTTTTAAATGCTTATAAAATCGGTCCCTATTTGAGATAGAAAAGTGATATTTGTCAATATATAGGTCTCTAAGAGTCTTAAACATTTTGTGAAAAGAAACCGCATATGACGTCACGTGACGTCATTATATGATAATGTATTTATAATTTTAAAACAAGAGTATTTCTATATGTTGAAATTGCCAAGGCAATGAAAATTTAATGACGTGAGGAAATTTTGATTTCACCCCTACTGCATATATGTAGCCATATCTCAATAAATATCGTTTTTTGTAAATATATGTATGAATAAGAATTATAGCTGAATCATTGACATTTCCAAAGATATTTAGTTTATTAAAATTGGTTTACGCAATACAAAGTTATAAAGCAAAAAAACTAAATGAAATGAAGCTAATTTTGCTGATAATATGCTGTTTCATTGAGTTTAACAGTCAATATTCTCAGAAACGACTGAAGATAAGTTGATACATTATGCGTATAAAATGTAGCATGTTTTAAGAGCTTTCTAACGGTACCAAGTTTATTGAAATGGACTTCATATAAGCAAAGTTACATGGAAAATAAGCTATTTATAATTTATGCATCATAAAAAATATGGAAAAGGTCACGCGGCCAGGGGTCACCAAGCTTAAATACTTGCGCAACGACTTAAAAAAAAAAAAAAAAAAAAAATATATCAAATTGCAATTGATGGGCTATATCTTGATTTTTTTTTTGTCGAATGTTGACCCGTTTCCAAAATAAGCATTGAAGTTAATACATGTACAGCGGCACAAGACAAAAATCCGTTATTTGCAACACTATGTAGCTAGCGAGCAGTTTGCAGCCTTGAAAAATTCACACGCAGCCCCACATTTTAGACCATCTAAAAACTGCATTGTTATGCTAACGATATTCATATTGCATCAGTTTGTAGGCGGGATGTTACCTTTCAAAATATCACCATAGTTCGAAATCAAGGAATTTATGGCAAAACTACGGAAGCCAAACACGCCAAAATCGCTAAATACGTTTAACTACGTTACAGGTGTCGAAAGGATATAGCACTATACAAATATTCAATACTTCTTCCTACTGAGGCTAACATTAAACAAGGTTACCAACTGAGCTGGAGTGATTTCATTCTATGTGATGAAAGTTAGAAACTTACATTTGAACACTGTTTTCATTTTCTTTCATGTCATATGACATAGTATAAAATTTTGTATGTAAACTACATGTGCAGATATAGGCGGACTTTTAATAAAATTCACCCGAATGTGTTCTATTTGTGCTATTTTTATATAGAAATAGAGGAGATAGAAAGTTGCAATTTGGACAGATTATCTATTATGTCAATCTTCTATATATACTATATAAAGCAGATGTTGCAGAAAGTCCTATCATTCGTTTAAAACGAATGACCATCTAGTTCTTCTTCTTATAATTATTATTATTCTTTTTTTCCTCTAACTAAACGCTTATTTTTCTATGTTGCAATACTCCTAGGACGATGAAATTTTTATGACTTATTAGCCACGTCAGGAAATTTTGATTTCCTATGATTTTCATATGCCTATGACGTCATCATGACGTCACATTTGAAATATGCTACAAAAGTTTGTACGCGGTCTACAGCCATTGTTTTGTAACCGATTTTCATCAATTTTTCACAGATTGTGTATATAAAGTTCTAGTTGTGCATCCCGGTGTCCGTTTTTCAAAATTCGAAAAGTCCATGGTTCTATAGCGAATCCAAGATTCGAACCAAGGTCGGAAAATTTTTAAATGCTTATAAAATCTGTCCTATTTAAGAAAGAAAGTTGATATTTAGTCAGTATATAGGTCTCTAGAAGTTTTAAAAATTTTGTGAAAATATTTCTCATATGACGTCACGTGACGTCATTATATGATAATGTATTTCTAATATTAACAAGAATATTTCTATATGTTGAAATTGTCGAAAGGCAATGAAAATTTAAAGACACATGCTTCAAACGCTGGAAAATTTTGATTTCTATGATTTTCATATGCTATGACGTCATATGACGTCACACTGGAAATATGCAACAAAAGTTTGTACGCGTCTACAGCCATTGTTTATGAACCGATTTTCATCAAATTTTTCACAGGAATGTGTATATTAAGTTCTAGTTGTGCACCCGGTGTCCGTTTTTCAAAATTCGAAAAGTCCAAGGTTCTATAGCGATTCCAAGATTCGAACCAAGTCGTAAATTTTCAAATTCTTATAAAATCCGGTCTATTTGAGATAGAAAGATGAAATTGGGTCAGTATATAGGTCTCTGGGAGTCTTAAACATTTTGTGAAAATAAATGTCATATGACGTCACGTGACGTCATTATGATGATATGAATTTCTAATTCTAACAAGATTATTTCTATATCTTGAAATTTTTGAAGGCAATGAAAAATAATGCCGCATGCTTCAGATGCTGTAATTTCGATTTCAAAGATTTTCAGAAGCCTATGACGTCATATGACGTCACACTTGAAATATGCAACAAAAGTTTGTACGCGGTCCAGAGCCATTGTTTATGAACCGATTTTCATCAAATTTTCACAGAATGTGTATATTACGTTCTTATTGTGTATACCGTGTCCGTTTTCAAAATTCGAAAAGACCAAGCATATATGGCGGATCCAAGATTCGAACCAATGACGTCAATATTTAAATGCTTATAAAAACTGTCCTATTTTGAGATAGAAAGTTGAAATTTTGTCAGTTAGTAGGTCTCTGGGTGTCTTAACAATTATGTGAAAATAAACGTCATATGACGTCACGTGACGTCATTTGTTTATTATTATTATTCTTTTCTTCTTCCTAACTAAAACGCTTATTTTTAATATGTTGCAATAGTCCTAGGACGATGAATGTTTATGGGTTATTAGGCACGTGAGGAAATTTTGATTTCACCCCTACTGCATATAATGTAGCCATATCTCAATAAATATCGATTTTTTGTAAATAATGTATGAATACGAATATAGCTGAATAATTGACGTTTCCAAAGATATTTTAGTTTTATTAAAATTGGTTTACGCAATACAAAGTTATAAGCAAAAAAACTAAATGAAAATGAAGCATAATTTTGCTGATAAATGCTGTTTTCTTGAGGTTTAACAGTCAATTATTCTCAGAAACGACTGAAGATAAGTTTATACATTATGCATGTAAAATGTAGCATGTTTTAAGAGCTTTCTAACGGTACCAAGTTTATTGAAATTGGACTTCATATAAGAAAAGTTACATGGAGAATAAGATATTTTCATAATCATGCATCATAAAAATATGGAAAAGGTCACGCGCATGGGGTCACCAAGCTAAAATAGTTGCGCAACGACTTAAAAAAAAAAAAAAAAAAAAAAAAAAAAAAAATCAAATTGCAATTGATGGGCTATATTTTATTTTTTTTTTTTTTTTTGTTGTTGTTTGTTGTTGTTGTTTTTTGTCGAATGTTGACTGTTCCAAATAAGCATTGAAGTTAATACATGTACAAACGGCACAAGACAAAAATCCGTATTTGCAACACTATGTAGCTAGCGAGCAGTTTGCAAGCCTTGAAAAATTCACACGCAGCCCCACATTTTAGACCATCTAAAAACTGCATTGTTATGCTAAACGATATTCATATTGCATCAGTTTGTAAGGCTGGGGATGTTACCTTTCAAAATATCACCATAGTTCGAAATTCAGGAATTTATGCAAAACTACGGAAGCCAAACACGCCAAAATCGCTAAATACGATTAACTACGTTACAGGTGTCGAAAGGATATAGCACTATACAAATATTCAATACTTCTTCCTAATGAGGCTAAAATTAAACAAGGTACAACTGAGCTGGAGTGATGAAATTCTATGTGTGTATGAAAGTTAGAAACTTACATTTGAACACTGTTTCATTTTCTTCATGTTCATATGACATAGTATAAATGTGTATGTAAACTACATGTGCAAGATATGGGCGGACTTTTATTAAAATTCACAGAATGTGTTTCTATTTGTGCTATTTTATATAGAAATAGAGGAGAATAGAAAGTTGCAATTTGGAACAGATTATCTATTATGTCATCTTCTATATATACTATATATAAAGCCGATGTTGCAGAAAGTTCCTATCATTCGTTTAAACGAATGACATCTAGTTTTAATTGTTGTTGTTGTGTTATTGTTGTTGTTGTAATGGGGTTTTACCGTCACTGCGATAGTATTTCAATCATAGCGACGTCCAGCTAATTACAGGTGGAGGAAGACCCCACCGACCCACCGCAAGCCAGCTGGAAGGCTTCCTCACATGAAAAATCCGAAGTCCCACCGGAATTCGAACCCACAGCGGTGAGGGCTGAGAGATTCCAAGTTTAGCATTCTAGGTACCAAAATAAATGTCCTGAAAATCCCTACAATTCAACTGAATTTGGGTCTAGTTTTATAGGTTTTCAAAATATAAGCAATTAAACTTAAACATATTAATCTTGCATATCAAAATTCTTTTTTTTTTAATTTCGTGTACATGCGCGGAATAAAACCGTAAATGCTACTATGAAATAGATTCGTCGACGCGTGTAGCCTCGTGAGTTAAATTTCAATAATGCTTGTACATACAGGGAGACGACTGTATTCGTTATAGTTTATTAGAGAGAATTTAACAATTAAGAAGCCAGTAATGAGAGAGCGAAGTGACCATTCTTAACTGCTTAATTCCTCTTAGTGTTTAAAATTATATTTTGTCCAATGAAATCATTCCATTTTTTTCAAAATTTTGTCTCCATTTAATTCATTTAATCGGCATTAACTTGTCACTAAACACTATTCCGCTAAATCAAACTGATCAATTTAAAACCTGCTTCAAACACCTTCACTGCGCATGTGCGTCAAGATGTTGCGAGAAGCGGAGCTTTATGTGTTCACCAAAATAGACTAAGACCACATTACTGCCCTTGGTTACCGGATGTTCCTACACAGAAAAAAGTGACCCTATTTAATGCTGAATTAAGGTGAGATTTTGACTGAAAGACATGTAATAAGGATTGAATTCTATAGAACGTTAAAATAGTCATAACATGCCCAATTTGGAGCCTTATTGCACAACAATCTTAATAGTTTAGCATTACCAGGGGGGGGGGGGGGATTTTTGAGAAAATTGGCATGAAATGGCCGACGCGTGCACTAAATTCATAACGCATGTCATTTGGCCTTAAATAGGTCAAAAAGTAGTCGGGTGACTCCATGTTTAAAATGTACAGAATTATTTCTCTTGAATAGATCTATCAATGAGGGTAAGTTTGGATGCCAATGTCCCTTACAGCAACGCATGTGTAACGTGTTACAGGATTTTTGATGTGAAACGCATGAACATCGACAACAAATAATAACAGCAACCATAGAGAACAACATTTACTCACAGCATTCTGATTAATCCAAAATAACAAAAGAACCTGTCCCTTCCGCTTAGTTTAGTTTAAACATGTAGTATTGCCTAAGTAATGGTGATACAACATTGAAGATTTTAAAAAAATATAGTAATGAGGGTTTGACCACAAGTTCTAACAACATTAGTATCGTCATCGCTTTAAAGACACTTGTGTAATTTCAATGTCTACACATGTTAACACAGAATGGGCAATATATAACTAATTACAAACAAGACGATTAAGTAAATATCCGATTAAATAAATTCAAATTGAAAAATGTATATAAATAATGAGAAGAAGAAAAAAAAACACTAACAAACAAGGGTACTTAAATAAATAAAAAATAATAATGTCCAAAAACACAAATATAGAGGTGCAGATATATGAACCTTTCTAAACAGTATCTTTTATTCAAATTTCAATCACCACTTTTTTGCCGAAGAGTCAAAGTCGGCTTCCGGTTTCAATGCTCATTTGGAGCGTAGATATTACACAGCTAGAGCGACCGCATTGACCTTTGACATAACATGTTACATGTCACGGTGATGTAATTCACGCCGGGAACAGGTTGATAGGCGGAGTTCTCAAAAATCAATACTAATTGGAATGTGCGACTGCGTTAAATTTCAAAATAAAATTCAAACACTAAGTAGTTTAAGTTATTTAGTAAGCCATAAGTCCATTAAATCGGTCGCGCGGCTTTGCCGCGCCACACCGATTTAATTTCATTAATGCTTACTAAAAAAAAACACTAACCTATACTTAATTAACACTGACTAACTTAGAGTTTGCCCCGCCCTATTACTACGTTATGCTGCTATATTAGAAGATGGTACCAATATAATTGTTTACGTCAGCGTGTTGTTAAAGTATTCACGCACGTGCACGTGCTTTCCAAATATGGATGTAACACATAAATTTCGCGCATTTTTTGACCGTCGGCTCATTTCTTTTTTCAGATTCAATCAATTTATGTGATGCTGTTTTTTGTTTTATTTATATTATCTTGTTTTAATTAGTTGAGAAATCAGAAAATATCAACTGATTGACATTAAGGAAAGAACGAAATATGTAAAAAATAATCATTTTAAAAAAGTCATGTGTCAGCGGATGATACCAAGCTAGGAATACCCCGGAAATACCAAATCAAACGAGATAACACATGATCTGTAAAGTTGTTTAAAAAACGTTATATCAATTATTTCAATTCTTGTATTTACCAAATTCGTAAATATAGGTACTGGTAATGCTCCCTTGGTTAGCGCTCAGCTTAATAAGGGTAGTTCCAGGACTGATGGCCCGGCTGGTCCGGTTAATATGACTGGGTGTGGTATCATGCCAACTGTCTACGACGTGATACTGTGCCAGTGTGACAACACTACATTTGTCTCAAGTAGACATTGTCTCAAAAGACTTAAATACTGTCCGGTGGGACGTTAAACCTAATAAACTAAACTTGTATTTTAGTTTTTAAAATTTAGCATCTTTTTTTTTCCCTTAGGAGTCCCTTTGCAAAAAAATATTTCCAAAACCCTTCCTAAATTCTTATGTAAATGTTATCTAAAACAGGGTTATATAGCAACTTTAAAAAAAACGTTTACAAAAGACGTCAAAAATGCGCCGTGTGCACACCTCGTGGTAGTGATCGGGGGTTAGAAAACCTGCCATATATGATATCAGTGTTTTTTGGGGTTTTTTAAAACGTCCCACGACGAAAATTCAGCCAGTCCCCGATGTCTACTTCATGCGGGTTATAGGACTCCCCACACTGCAGTATCACGCCGTAGCATAGGGGCATGATACCAAAACCCCAGTCACACCATCCTGATACTGCGCCTAAACCATTTCCTGCAAATACCCTTATTGCTGAGCGCCAAGCAAGGGAGTCTATAACTGTTCCCAAATTTTTTAGGGACTTTGGTATGTGGGGGTCAGGAATGGGGAACCCAAAACCCTTTCCCGCTCCCGGGGCGGACGCCCCTAACCACTCGGCCACCGGAAAAGGTCTCGCTTGTTTAGCTAGTAATATCAATATGATATAAGTTAAAAGTTTTTTGCAATTTATTGCAAATACAAAGCTGTAAATTACATATTTTCCGAAAATGCTTAAATTTAACGTGAAACCCGAAAGTAGGATATTTTTTCCGAAATTTTTACACTGGGTTTAATCGTATTTTGATGTAACTTCCTTATCCCTTTAATTCATTTTAAAACTCTGGGTTTAACCAAAATAATGGGTTTTAAAAATTCCCCTCCCATCTCACTCGCTTAAGATGTGGCTTTTTTCCTATGGGCTTGAGTTTATTACCCGAAAAAGTGACAACACGTGCAAAATTTCGCTTGAAATTCAAACATTTTTAAAAATTCTTATTTTGGATGTAACTTCCTTTAACTTTTTTTCAATTTCAAACTTAAGGTACCAAAAATAATCGCCCGGAAAATTCTCTACATTTCAAAAGCTTTATTTTTTAGGATATTCCCAATACTTTTTGAGATACAAGCCCCTTAAACCCCCCCTGAAAAAGGGAAAAATTTCACCAAAGCTACATACACGAATTTCTTTTTTTTCCCCATTACCTCCATCAATCTTTGGGCCCCAAAATCATTAAAGTTTAGGCACCCAAAAGAACGGCCAACATTGCTCTACAATAATATTCATCATCAATATTTTGAAAAATCAAAGGTTTTCGAGATATAACTTTTAAAAACCCCACTGGGGGAAACCAAATTTTTTGAGAATAACTCAACCAATTCAAACCCCCGCATCACCAAAAAAAATAAATATCTTTCTGAAAGGTCTTTCTAAGCACTACAAATAAAACGCATAGTGTCTCGATAGAATATTTACCGTTTTGGGGATATTTAAGGCCCAAGAAAAAGCCGATAATTGTATATGACCTTGACCTTTGGGTTTTTCCCCGGGAAAAAGAAAGTGACATGGCTCCCTAGAATCTAAATACTGCATCTTCAGACAAAATTTCAAGCAAACCCTACAAAAAATGAAGCCCCACAGGCTTAAAAACCTTTAAAGTTTTAATACGAAAGTTTTTTTGCATTTTGACGTCATGTGAGTCATAGAAGTTCACTTTTTAGAATATAAAAAAACCTAGAGATTAATATTAAATCCCAAATATCAGCTTCCTTGCTCTATTGGAAGCGAAATTTTTTACGCCATTTGAAATTTTTTAAAGTCGTTAGTTCGAATCCTTTGGGTTCGCCCCTAAAACTTTTGCCTTTTCGAATTTGGTAAAACGGACACCGGTGCACAACTAGAGCCCCCAACATTTCACATTTTTTGGGTTTGGGGAAAAAAAAATTTTGATGAAAATCGGTCCCGCAATAATGGCTGTTTGACCGCGTTACAAAACTTTTTTACCTGGGCGCCAAATCTGACGTTTTTTTTTGACGTCAAAAGGGAAAATGAAAATTCATTGCCCCTCCGAAAGCTTTATGTTTGAATATTTTGCCATAAATTTTTTTATTGTTCTGAGTCAATGGGAACACCTCGAAATTAAAAAACAAATATCAAGAGGAAGAAAAAAGAAAAAAAAGAAGAAGAAGAAAAGAAGAAAAAATAAAAAAACAGACAAACCCAATATGCCTTTCTGCCTGTAGGCAGAAAGATTCTAAAAAACAGTACAAAACCCCCCAAAATGACCTTTTTGCCTGTAGGCAGAAGTCCTAAAAATTTTAAAAAAAACAGTACAAACCCAATAAACATAATAACACCTAATAAACATAAAAAAACCCAATAGGACTTTTGCTTTAGGCAGAAAGTCCTAATAAGAAGAAGAATAAACATACAAACCCAAAATAAATGGGGATTTAAACCCCAAATTCCTTCTTAATGTTGTAAATAAACTACTTCCCGTCATGTATAAATGTAAGGGTAAAAAAACCGAAAAACGGGAAAATTTCTTTACTACTATAAGGGGGACTGATTAAAAATTTTTAAAAGGTTTCACTTTAAACAGGAAATAAAACAAAAACCCAAACAATTACTTACCTCATTCAAAGGCCCTAAATTTCATTCTTTTTCCCTGTCCGATCTCAATTTTGTAAACCTGCATGAAAACCCTTTCCCCGCGTTCTGTTAACCTAACGCTCGAAAATACGCATCCCTCTATACGCTAAGAATACGAATGCAGGGCTGTTTTCTTAAACCTCAAAAACACAGTTCCGCTAACTAAGGTAGCCCGTGCGCGTCATTGCTTGGTCATGGATCACCGGGTTTAAGTAAAAGAGTTGCATGTTTGGGGGGCCTGTATGGATATATCTCGGATGGGCTTTACAAGATCTTCTTTCTGCTGTAGGAAAAAGGTTGATTTGAAATGCATACAAATTTAGTTTATCGAGTAACGAGTATTTATTATAGATATCCCTGTCTACCATAGTAGAATTGTATCGAGAAAACGAAAGTAAAAGGGAGTTAGGGTTTTTCCCTGAAAAATGAAAGTAGATTGCGGCTTTATCACATATACACAATGTTTAAATAGCCTGTGTGTTCGGGGGGCCCGGGTGTCATTTTCAGAACTAATGTAAATTGATTCTCTCTCAAGAGCCAGATGGTCGTTGTATTATGTGTAAAATGTGTGTGTGTGTCTGTGTGTGTGGGGGTGCGCGCCCAGCCGCCGCTCGCTTGTCCAAAAATTATTCACATATGCCCCCTCTTCATATCTTTTAAAAAGGGGACAATAAAATTAAGTAGTGTTCAGGATAGGCATGTACCCCATCCCAAAAATTACTTTTATACTTAAGCAAGTTGAATACCCGATAGGATATTTTTTAAAAAATTTAAAAGGTTCAAGACACCTCGAGTTTGTGTTTGTTGTTGTTTGTTTGGGGTTTTAGGGTTTATAATGCTGAAATTTTCTACGAAAACACGCACAATCACTGGGCACTACCCTTATGGGGGGAAACCCCCCACAGCAAAAGGGTGGGTAAAACCAGTACCTTTTTTAAAGGCTTTGGTATTTCGAGGTCAGGTCCCCAAACCTTTTATCCAGACCCCCGTTTACGGGGCGGACACTACGGGACTGCCTGCCCAAAAGATATATCAACAGCACCCCAATAACAGAAATTTTTATTTACTACTACAAAAAACCCCCCAATGATCAAAAACTACTCCCAAAAAAAACTTTTACCTACCCTCTCATGTATCCCCATATATCCTGGTCTTAAAATAAAAAACCTTAGTAAAAAATGTAAAAGTATATGTTTATAGGAGTGTGTATGGGGCGGGGGTGACTTAGGACGACGATTGTACCCCATTATCTATACATTAAAAAAGGGCCCAGACGACACTAAGGTCGGAACCAAATCCCTGGATATAAGTACATCCTGTTTACCAATACATGTCAGCTATAGAAAAGCCCGATTGCCCAGTTAAAAGGTGACAAGAAACCCTAATATCTTTTTTATAATGGTGATCTCAGCCTTATCCCCCTTCTTTTTCTTTGCTCATACCCAAAAAAATCCAACTTATCATCCTCCAAACCCCCACACCACCTCAAATTTTCACTAAACCCCACCTCCACTCACAACACCAACCCACCAAACACTATCCCACACCCAAAAACACATTAATACAATCACATTCCCACAATCCCATACACCCAAATACAAACCCATTCCACCCCCATCACACCCATCACCCAATTTCCAAACACTTACTACCCCTTATTCCCATTAAACCCCCCCCCCCTCCCTCCAGCTATAATAACAGTGTGTGCTCTAGATTACCAATAAGAGCATCACTGTGTTTGCTAACATCGCTCAGTTCTCCTAACTGTCTCCACTAGAGACCAACATCAAGATAGTTCCTGTCGTACTCTTCACCGTAGAATATCCTCTCCAGACAGTCACACAGTGTTTCTATGTATATACTAGTCAGTCGGCTCAGATCCCGTCACGCACAGATAGCTTATCACATGCGCTCGAAACCCCCAATGAAAACAATGAGCACTTCAATTCTAGTGTGTGCGCGCATCTCTTGTGACTACAGTATCCAGAGATCTTCCTGTGTCTCATGACTCAGTCTCCACAGTCCAACTCCATGCGAACTAGCACCCTCTAACACATGTGCCAGCATTTACATTAATCTCAGACCTCAATGTGTCTCAGTTCTACAAGTATAAATATACACACCGAGACCTTTCAGACCCTGTAAGTCACTCTAATCCCCCTTCTATCACGACCCAGAGAAACCCCTCTACCCCTTCTATACTTCTCACCTGATCCACACTCCTGTGATACTGAGATATAACCTCACCACCCCTAAGAAACCTCCCACTAGCTAGTACACCAATAGAGATCGACTTAGACTGTTGATACTCCAAAGAGTCAGTGAGAGTACAATGTGATTCTGTATTCTATACACAATCCACATCCAACACTAGTCCCTTAGACGTCCACTCCTATGCAAACAGCTCGCAACAACTCTTCTCGTTCCTCTTGCGACACTCTACTATAGGGGTCTTAAACATCTCTCCATATATACCATCCGTACTCCTCACACCCACTCAATCTACCTATAGTGTCGACTACGCTCGTGTCATGCTAATCACGCACCATCCTGATAGTGTAGACTAGCTCAGCACTCAATAGAAGAGGTTCTGGACTTTCCCTGTGTGTCGTGCCTCCCACTGTACACTCAACATTACCCCATCAGACGTGATACTAGCTTCCTCAGCTCCTATCACTGTCCTCTATCGATCTAGACTATCTAAAGTATAATTGTGCGTAAGTGTATAACGAACGATCTCCTACTTTCCCTCCTCGCACACTGTGTAATCTTGTCTAGTCTAAACATAACCCGATCAATATGTGTGTGCTCCTAATTTCTCTCATTGCAGTCCTTATGTGTCTCGTCGTGCACATCACTCCCCCATCTGCCTTCTGTATACACCTCCATCACTCACAGGTAGAATGAATCACCCAATCTCACACACTGAACTAGATCCCTCCTAATCACAAGCTACAACTCTCAGACAAACCTCCTACCACTGTCGCCCTTTACCTACCACTATTGTGTCATAGCAGTTAAGAGTATACTGCATAACTTACTAAATTAGGATCTCCATCTTGATAACGTGTCCATGTGTGTTAACTATATCCCGTACTAGACAGATATAATACATCATACTAGCCATCCCCCTATTAACTCCAAATGCAGATGTGATACTCCATCTGCGTGAATCGCCGAATCCTCGTCCTCTCACCTCTCTACTCTGCTTGTGTGCCCCCTCGCTCCTCCCCTTCCTCTGTGTCTATCTCCACTCTCCCCCCCCCCCCCACCCTCACACTTCACCTCTCGTCCTCCCCCCTCTCACCCACCCTCCCCATGCCCCTTCCCCCCTCTAACACCCGCTAAACACCACCCCCATACCGCCAGATAATTTGATGTGCACGTCATCTGTCAATAGAGCTATGTTTGTGTCTTCACTAATCTGAAACTCCACAAAAATAAGTACCTGTCTCCAGGTACCAGAGATCTAAGATCAATCCTTCCCCATTATATCTGAGAAATAAAGAATTTTCATGCAATTCTCAACCGCTAACTCTAAAATCTGAGTAAGTAAACATGTCCAGCATAAAGGTGAAAATCACGGTCGTGAGACAGTTAGATGTATACACACTAACTAAGTAAGTACTACTAGTCACAGAGCAGACAAACATCTAGTGCTTTGCCAACACATAGACGCCAATACCACTTAGAGAACTACTTCTCAGAAGACACCGCACTATACGCCTGTAAGCCAGCGGCAGCCTGACTCACATATGATTGTCCAGTAAAAAGCTAGTGTATTGTGACACTCTTGTTAGTGCCGTGAATTATAGATTTGTCTCACTGTGCCCTACTCAGCCGTTGGAGCGCGCCGACGACTTCCCAGATTTGACAAACAACAATCTCGCGCAATTAATAGTCGATCGCTGTGCGTACCGTGTCTATCATACTTAAGAGAGAGTACTGAACTATGTGACAACAGCGTTACAAGAGTTTTAGCTCATATACCATTGAGAGATCAGTGTGCATGGGAAGTGGTGTGTCACACAGCATTGTGTGGTGTGCTCGCTCCTCTCTCGTTGTCTCATCCTCTATACTGTACAGCTCCTGTGTGTGTGTTGCGCTCTACCTCGTATCTCATTAGCGCGATCGATGTCCCTCGCATTATGAGTTGTCGAGATTGTGATACTACTGACCAGCTCATGGTCAGTGAGAGACGCTCTATAGCCATAGTAGACGCCAGTCTCTCTGTACAATCGATTGTTTTGCCTATTTCAGAGTACTGCTACTAGTAGTGGTTTGGGGAGATCCGAGAAGAGTCAAGATTGCGTAGTCTGTGTAGCGGTACTCTATGCGTATTGTGTCGATTGCGCTACTACCTGTGTTTGATGTGGGTGAGTGTTACGTCTGAAGAGGGATAACGTGTTTAGCTTTTACGCTCATGCTCGGAAGTGCTATTGGTTCAATGTGAACAGGGCATCGGCACAAGTGACTGAGCTCTCATCTGCGCCAGTCGCACAGGACAGAACGTGTATTGTGATGATAGTCACAGATAATTGTGGTGCAGTGCTACACTAATTGTTTAGTCCCGCTATTGTTGGCGACAACTGATATTGTTGTGGTCAGTTTTTGTTTGAGACAACTATTGTTTAGACAGGTTTGTTGGGTACTGAACTATTGTTTGTGTAGTCAAGGCTATTGGATGAGGACAACTATTGGTTGGGTCAGCTATTGTTTGAGACAACTATTGTTGGGGTCAGCTATTGTTGAGGACCTCTTTTTGAGAACACTATTGTTGGGACAGCTATTGTTGGGACCCACTCTTTTTGAGACACGCTTTTGTTGTGAGACAGTTTGTTTTGGACATCTTGTTGCGACCGCTAGTGTGTGGGGACAACTTTGTTGAGACGGCTATTGTTGGAGACCCTAGCCTCTTGTTGAGACCCTGATAGTGTTGAGTGAGACAGACTATTATTGTGATAGCTATGTTTGGACACACGACGCTACGCGTGAGACGCAGTATTGTTGAGACATGCTATTGTTGATGCAGCTATTGTTTGGACACTCTAGTTGAGACAGCTTTTGTTGGGACAGATATTGTTGGGACAGCTCTTGATGAGACAGCTCTTGTGAGGACAGCTATGTTGTTGAGAGAGCTATTGTTTGGGACACTCTTGTTCGAGACGCTATTGTCGCGAGACAGCTGTATTGTGCTGACAGTTCTTGTAGAGACGCTTTGTTTGGAGACCAGCTATTGTTGAGATAGCTATTGTGTGGACACTCTTGTTGGGACAACTATTGTTAAGACAGATATTGTTGGGACAGCTCTTGTTGAGACAGCTATTGTTGGGACAGCTTTTATTGAGACAGCTAATGTTGGGACAATCTTGTTGAGACAGCTCTTGTTGGGACACCTATTGTTGAGACAGCTATTGTTGGGACACTTTTGTTGAGACAGCTATTGTTGGGACAGTTATTGTTGAGGCAGCTACTTTTGGGACCCTTTTTTAAAGACAGCTCTTGTTCTGACGGCTATTGTTGAGACAGATTTTATTGGGACAACTCTTGTTGTGAAAGCTCTTGTTCTGGCAGCTTTTTTTTGAAACAGCTATCATTGGGGCACTCTTGTTGAGTCAGCTCTTGTTCTGACAGCTATTGTAGAGACAGCTATCGTTAGAACAGCTCTTGATGAGACAGCTCTTGTTGAGACAGCTATTGTTGAGATAGCTATTGTTTGGACACTCTTGTTGAGACAGCTATTGTGAGACAGCTATTGTTGAGACAGCTATTGTTGAGACAGTTCTTGTTGAGACAGCTATTGTTGAGACAGCTATTGTTGAGATAGCTATTGTGTGGACACTCTTGTTCTGACAGCTATTGTTGAGACAGCTATTATTGGGACACTCTTGTTTAGACAGCTCTTGTTCTGACAGCTATTGTAGAGACAGCTATTGTTGGGACAACTCTTGTTGAGACAGCTCTTGTTCTGACAGCTATTGTAGAGACAGCTATTGCTGGGACACTTTTGTTGAGACAGGTCTTGTTCTGACAGCTATTGTAGAGACAGCTATTTTTGGTACACTCTTGTTGAAACAGCTTTTGTTCTGACAGCTATTGTTGAGACAGCTTTTGTTGGGACACTCTTGTTAAGACAGCTCTTATTCTGACAGCTATTGTTGAGACAGCTATTGTTTAGGACCAGTCTGGTGTTGAGACAGCTTTGTTCTGTACAAGCTATAGTTGTTCATATCATGTATTGTGACGTTCTTTATGTGGACAGGATCTTGTGTTTGCCAACAGTTTATATTAGTAGAGACGCTATTGTTGAGACGCTATTTTGTGTGACAGCTATTGATGTGTAGAGCTATTGTGAACACATTTTGTTGTGACAGCTAGCGCGTTGTGACGTTATAATTGGGACAGCTATGTTGATGACAGCTATTTGTTTATGTCGTCTTGTTGTGACAGCTATGTTAGGTTGTACGAGTCCTCTATAGTTGAGAAGCTATTGTTGATATACAGCTATTGTTGGTGAGCCTATAGTTGAGATCAGCAGTGTGTTGTAACAGCTACTGTTTGACGCTTTAGTTGTGATCTTTTAGTTGAGAAGTATTGTAAGAAAGCTATTGTTTCTGACAGCAGGATTTGTTGTGATCCGTCATATAGTTGAGACAGCTATTGTTGTTGATAGTCTAATTGTCTATGACGTCCATTAGTTGTGAGGAAGCTATTGTTGTAACAGCTTTGTGTTGTCTTGAGACCAGCTCTTTGTTGAGCTACAGCTAGTTTGTTGAGACGCGTTGTTTGGTGACAGGTATTTGTTGTCTGACAGACGTTTTGTTGTGGAGAGCTCATATTTGTCACAGCCTTTAGTTGTTGAAGTCTTGTTAAGCAAGTTATTTGTTGTGACGGCTTTAATTCTGACGCTAATGGTGACAGTTATTGTTGTGCATTATTGTTGAGACAGCTCTTGTTGAGACAGCTATTGTTGAGACATCTATTGTTAGACAGCTTTTGTTGAGACAGCTATTGTTTTGTTTGAGACCGGTATTGTTGTGACATCTTTTGTTGTGAGAGCTCTTATTGTCACAGCTATAGTTGTTACAGCTTTGTGAAGACAGTTATTGTTGTGTGACGGCTTTAATGTCTGGACAGCGCTAAAGTGACCAGTTTTTGTTGTGAACAATATTGTTGAGACAGCTCTTTGGTTGAGACAGCTACTTGTTGAGACTGCTATTGTTGAGGAGAACTTTTGTGTTCGTTACAAACTCTTAGTGGAGTGGACAGTTATTCGTTGAAGAGCTGCTCTTGTGAGACAGCTATTGTTCTGTATAGCCTGTTCTTATGGTGACAGCTATATGGTGGTCAAGACTTCGTTGTGTAGTGGCAGATTGTTTTTTTCAAGTGACAGCTCTATGTGTATAGAGAGTACGCTTTTGTTTGTGACCAGCTCTTTTGGTGACAATATTATTGTTTCTGTGACAGCTCATGTTGAGACAGCTACGTGTAGTTGTGACAGATCTTATATGATGAAGTCTCTTTTGTTGTGACAGCTTTCTTGTTGTGAACAAGCTGTTGTTATAGAGCACTTGTTGATGCTCCGAGAGCATGTTGTGACAGCTCTTAATGATGACATCTTTTGGTGCTGACGCTCTTGTTGAGACAGTTATTGTCGTGGACAGCTCTTGTTGAGAAAGCTTCTTGTTGTGAACAGCTATTGTTGTGACAGCATTGTGGAGACAAGCTTGCTTAATTTGTGAACAGCTTATTATTGAGATCTGCTTGTTGTGACAGATACTGTCTATGACGCCAAGTTGTGCCAGTCTATTGTTTCGAACATTGAGATTCGCGCTCGGATTTTATCAGATATACCCACTTCATAAAGTGGACTGACGTGCGTTGTCATGTCCTATAACTTGTAACAGTTGTTTCAATGTGTCAATGTTTGAGGAATCGCATGAGTCAAGTCTTTAATATAGTATGGCATAAAAAATAGGATATTATAAGTGACAAATGAATAATTCTTATCATTGACATATAGATCATAGATGTATAATAGTAGAAGGTAGAGTTGTTCATGTACTGATTTTTTGTAGATCAATCTCCCATGTACCAATGTCTCACCTATGGGTTCTCGGTTTTATTCTAGCGTGTTATTCCTTTTGTGTTATTATTGTTTATTTGTAACTTGTCAATTTTTAACGCACATGCGTGGATACGTGATTTAAACTGGTAAAAATGTGAAGTTAAACCATTTCGTGTACTTATACATAGCAAGGTGTGCTGTGGTGCGTGTGTGGGGTGCGGCATACGTGCCCGCTGGGGACTAAAGAATATCCTTCAGCCCCTCTCGCGCTGTGCTTGCCGTTTTGTATGAGACCAAAGTAGCACGGCAGGGAAACACGGTGACTTTATGATCAGGTAAACGCGTTACTGATAATATGGCGGTCTGAAAACTTCGATTCAGGACCAATTTTCAAGGTATTTTCATATAAACTCATCTTTGTCATAATTACGATCAACATCTTCCGCAGCCTTCAGGAATGGAAATTGTTATCGGCTACTACTGTAGATATTGTTATCAGTTTCTATAGCCCAGAGATGTGATGTAGCTTGTGTTTATTGCTAACAGTTTGTTAAAACACTATAAATATTCAACCGGCGACTTTTTCAATTTTGACCTAGAATTATTTTTTCGGATAACTTGCAGAAATAATACGCGTACTATATTGTAAGCTAAGAATGACGAGCAATAATTAATTCAATATTCCATAGAGAAAAGACATAAATCGAGGCCTCATATAGGAATATTGGAATAGTTGCTCACACTTTAAAATACTTACTCCTTGTTTTTTCGAAACATTTAAGACACCATAAATATAAGGATTTGAAGTGAACTCCATGCTGACAATAGGCAATATTCTGAAGACTTAATCTAGACCAGATAAGCATGAGGTCAATATGTGAAAAATATTGGAAAGTTTCTCACACTTATAAAAACATTTCCCGTTTTCCTTAAATATTAAGAACTACTAACGAATAGCGCATAGGAATGTATAGAAGCAAATCGTCAATGTTTCTTTGTTGCCAATAGGACAATACCTTTAAAAAAACAGGGTAGGTAAACTGGGAACTAGTTCATGCTTAAGGTCTTAGGGTAAGCATTTTCAAGGGCAAATATTAAAACCTGATAGAATAATGTAATTTGCGTTATTCGCTTGACACTGTGCAAATATTCTAATATAGAGGCAATGACTAATAACAATTCATAAAAAAGACGTGTCACAAAAATATGAGGTTTGATTTTAAAATAGTCACCAAACTTGGGCTGGAAAAATATGACTGATTCAGCGAGCCTCGTTATTTATGATTCTCCATCTCGGTCCGTGTAAAACTTTTATATCAGCGCATTATTTTTTCCTGTATTTTGTATCTAATTACATATCCCTCAAAATTTATACAAGATCCGGTCAAAGCCTGCAAGTCTATTTACGGTTGAGTTTACTGTAATATTCCCTTATTGTCGTATCATGGAATATTTTTTGCCGTTAAAGTGAACACGATCACATTCTCACTTTTCGGCAATGCTCTCCAAATTTTCAGACTGAACTTAAAAAAATTTTTCCCCGCAACTAGTGAAACACCCGGAAAAAAGGTACGTTGTACCGCAAGCACCTGTTTTGGGGGAAAGTTTCTTATTTATCCTTTTTTCCCCCGAAATAGGCTTTTTAAAAAAAAAAAAGCTTTTTTTTTCCGTGGCAAAGTTTAGATAAAACCCGCTTTATTTTTCAGAAAAAAGATTTTCCCAAAAACGAGGATTTTTTTCGGGTCTGATAATTTCGTTTTTAATTTGCTCTTTTAAAACCCAAACAAATGTACGTAACAGCGGTAATAATTCTAAGCGAAAAAAAAGGATTTCCCGTTATTTGGTTAAAAGCATCGTTATGGCCCATTTAAAATTTTGTAAAAAAGGAGGGGCGTTGTATATACTTCGCTTGGTGTTATTTTTTTTTTCTTTTTGATTTTAAACATAAAATGTTTTCGTTTAAATTAAAAACCCCTTTTCCAAAATTTTAGGAATGTACTTTGGAAAATGTTTTTAAAAAAAAAAAAAAGAATTCCCCATGTTAGCATAAAAAACCCCTTTTTTCTAGAAAAATTTTTATTCTTTTCCCGCTGCCGAGATGTCTCATTAAAAAAAAATTCGCCAAAAACAAAAAATAAAAACGTTTTTTTATCATAATTGTATATGCCATAATTGGGTATAAAAAAAAATTTTCAAACGCCTATTTACAGTTTTAAAAATTTTTTTTATTAGGGGCTATAAATAAGGGTTTTTTTTATAGAAAAAATTTTCTAAAAAAAATTTTTAGAGCGTACTTTTAAAATTTTTTTGTGGTCGGGGGCTTTTGCGCGCTTTTCTCGGGGAAAGTTTAAAACCCCCTTTTTCCCGGGAAAAATGCTTTAAGGTGGGGTCATTAATGTTTTTGCCTGTAAAAAAATATTTTGTACAGTTTTTAAAATTTTATAAAATCAGCCTGAAAAAACCCTTTTTTCAGTAAGAAAAAAATTTTTAAAATTGAAGAAAAATTGTATGTCCTAACTAAAAACGAGCAGATAAAATGCCCCATTACATGACAGCCTGGAATAAATTTTTGGTTTTTTTGCAGCGGTTTCATAGTTTTTTTTTTTTTCATAGGAAAATTTTTTTAACTTTTGACTCTTTTAAAAAAAGAACTTTTTGGG
>CM037785.1:65034024-65059748 GCA_021229015.1 Solen grandis
GTTTGGCCCCCTTATCTTTAAATAGGGTTTGGGGGTTTTCCCCCCCCAAATTTGTTTCAGTTTTCTCTTTTTTTTTTCCCATACTTTGTTTTTTTAAAAAGAAATAAACTTTAAAAAAAGTGGAGTTTTAAATGTTAAAAGAAAAAATTTTTAAAAATTACGTGAATTTAAATTTTAAAAACAAAATTTATAATTTGATCTTTTAAATAATTTTTTAAAAACTTTCATTAATTTGAAAAATTTGAAATACAATTATGAAAATGTAATAAGCTTTTTTGCAAAACGTAATAAAAATTTTTGGGAAAAGAAAATTTGCATGATGCTTTATAAAAAACAAGAGAAAGAAATTAATCGCGGATACCCCCTCCATAAAGGGGGTTATAAAAAAAACTTAAAATGCTAAATCAATATGTTTATTATGTCGGGATATATTTTTTCCCTTATTTTTTTCAGCATCCGGTATGACTTGCAATCCCAATTGAAAAACCCCAAAATAAAAAAGACTGTGGTTGCAAAAAACCGGGAATTGAGGAGATAACTCTTATAAAGCTTTATTCCAAAACAGTTTTTTGTTTTCTGGTAGTAGTGTTTCCGTTCAATCTCAAATCGAATCTCCCCCATTGCACGTGTTGCACAGTATGAAATATAAGCGTGGCCCCCGCAGTGAGTGTTGGGAACGCAAGGTGAAGTCACGTGCAATCCCGTCCCCAACCGAAAAATCAACTTAGTTCCCAAACGCATGGATAACAAGACATCGCAATGAAAACGATGCGGAAGTAGGAGGGGGGTTGGGGGAGATACTAAAAATGGTTTTACTGATGTTTAACGGATAGTGTGAGTGATGGCTGTCCATCTATATCTTACACTCCCCCATCAAGCCAGTACTTCACTCTATCTGTTTGGATTAAAGTGAAAGGTTTTCAGTATTGAAAGTATAAAACCCGCGCTCTTCGAATTGTTTTTTGTTTCAAAATTACTATCAATAACTTTCAACAAATTCTTAAATTCAATAAAAATTTATTGAAGTTATTAAAACATTTCCACAGAAAGTATTTTTCCCGCTCTGGACAAATAATTAGCATGTAAACCCTATAAAGAAATAGTAACCGGTCAGTGGGATGGTGTGTCAATTTAATATGATAACACGGTCGTAGACTGGTGTGTCAAAAATTTTGAAACACGGTCAGTAGACTGGTGTGTGTTTATAATTATATTTCACATAAAACGTACGTGGGATCTGTCGAATTATTTCAATTTCATTTTGGCGTAAAAGTTCATTAAAAACGTTGAGAAAATTAAAACAAAATATCATAATTTAAAGATGCACTTGTGAAATTTTTTACGTTATGGGAACGGGGACTTAAAAAAAAAAATAATTGATTTTTCTCCACGATGTGTTCATATAGTGGTAAAAACGGGGAATTTCATTTCGACCCAACTACTTTTCTAAGGAAAGCTACGCGATCGGAGAGCGGGAAAATTTATTGCCACAGGTGGTAACATTATGTTTAATATGTAACATATATCTATATTCTCTCTCTCTTTTTCCCACTGAACTATTTATGCGTAAAACTTTTTTCATTCATTTGAATATTTTAAAAATTTTTTTGGACCTCAAACTATTCATTATACATAATTTTTTTTTTACTTATATAAAAAATATCAGTCTTTAAAATCATTTGAAACATCTGATTGTTTTAAAAACACGATGCATTTCTTTGCTATCCTTTGAAAGGTTTAAACCCCAATTTCTTTACAGAGATTTCCAATCTAAAGATGACATTCTGTAATAATCTGAAAATATTTTCCGTGTTTGTTTTAAAAAATATAAAAAACTGGTATATTTGCCGTGCTTGCAGCCCCTGCGCTAGCAGCAACCTTTTAAAAAGCAGGCAGTTTTCAGTTTGGAATGTGACATGTATTAAACACAATATAAACCCATCTTTGTTTTTTCTTGGTTCTGAATGCAGTTTTTGCCGTCTTTTTTCAAAAAAAAAAACGGCTTTGTCGTAACTCCGCGCCGCGTTGTTGTCATCGTCCGGAACGTCTGGCCATAATTCTCTACTTTCCTTACAACTTTAAATTTTTTGGGTAGCATTTTTTAGGAAAAGGCCTTGCGTTTTTTTTGAAAATTTAAAATGCCTGTCTTTTCAGAACCGTTCCCAAACAGGGCACTGTTTTTCACATGTAAATTTCCTTAGGGCATAAATGTTACACTTTGGACTTTGCCCTTTGCCTTTGAATTTTTTACATTTTTAAAATGTTAACAAAAAACTTTAACTTGGGCCCCAAAACTTTTTCTATTTGACAAAAATCTTTTATTTTTTATTCATCATGAAATGATTTTTCAGTAACCTCAGTATTTATGTATCGCCCTTGATTTTGCTTATTTTCCAAAACTTTGGACAATTTTTAAAAAAAAAAAATCGTATTTCATTTTGTAATTTTTAATTATTTATATTTTTTTTTTAAAAACTTTGTGGGAGGGTTTTAGTTTTTGGAATTTTTTTGTTTTAATGTCTTCAAATTTTACGTTTTTGATGATTTAAAAAAACTAAAGGTTTAAGAAATTGTGATTTTTTGCTTACTATTTTCATCTTTGGTTATTAATTCATTCCAGCATAGGAAAAGGTTTCCCCTTAAAGGGTCAAAGGTAAAATTTTATAGGGATGGTATTTAAAATTTTGCTTTTTAAAGATTCATTTTTGTTGTGTTTTTAAAGTCAACTTTTTTAAGTGTTTGAAAAATAGTAAAAAGTTGGCAAAAACGAGAGCGTTGCACCCAAATGCGGTGCGCTTGTTCATATCATGACAAACTTTTGGGTGTGCGTTAAAAGATAGTTAACTGGTCATGTTTTTAATTGCATTTAGATTGGGTGTTTTGTTTGTTTGTAAAAGGTATTTTTCAGGTTTTTGGGAATGGAAACTTATACCCAATCCAAAACAATGGCCCCCGAAAAAAACTGTTACTTTTGGGGAGCGGGTATGTTTGACATATCTTTAAAGTTACACATTTTTCAAAACCTTTTTTGGTTTTGCCCGCACACAGATGCATCTATTTCTTAATCTAAAAAAAGGGAAAAATTAAAAAAGCGAAAAATTAACTTGGGAAAAAAAAAAAGCATTTAAATTTTTTACAGAAACGTCGTTAGGTACTTGTTCCCCAGTCTATTGTAAGTAAAAGAAAAAAATGTTTACTTGTTATAAAATGCATCATATATTAATGCCATTACTTTAAGTAATCAGCAAGGAAAAAAAAATAGGGGGTCAAGGGTAGATCGTGTCCATGTTAGGAGTTCTTGCTGCAAATTGAAATCATTTTGGTAGTTTTTGCTGCAAATGAAATCTTTTTTTTAATTTGATATCTATTTGTCCAATTATTTAGTAATCTGTATTCCAAACCCAAGAAAAAATTTTTTCAAAAAATTACTATCAGGAACAAAAAGTTGGTGGGCCCCCGCAACGAGCTATTTTTTTTGCCCTTTGGCTGTAAAACAAAGTTTTGTTCATGGGCCCTCTAATAAAATTAGAAAAAAATCAGTGGATCAAATTTATACCGATCATTTGGCGGGTATGTTGTTGCAATCTACACATAGATGAATATTAAATATTATCATGGATGAGCAAAATTTGCAAATTTTGCTAATTCCCAAACTGTCAACGTAAATTTTCATGTAGTCTATTACATTAAAATTAAGGAAAATATTCAGTGCGTTGGTGTGAAGTGCGATTCACTAGTGCAAAATCATGGGGCCTTGGGTCTGGGCTGTAAATTTACGCGCGTTTCCCTGACCCCCCATTATTTAAAAAGATCAAAAATCCCAAAGCACTTAGAGACTGCGGCGGAAATCATCTGAACCCCTGACTTTTCTAACTAATGTTGTAGGAAAAGTGTGGAAATATTTTGGGGCCCCTATGACCTTTGCCTCTAACGAGTTCAACCCCCGTGAAATGCATGGTAGAACTTATGTTTTTCATTTATTCTGTCTCTCTTGCGCCTTTATATTTTTTGCCCTGAGCGTTTTTAAGTGCACAGTATCTGATTTTTGGGCAAATTTAAAGGGAATGGAAAAATTTTCCGGTTTGTCAAAGTATTCAAAGCTCTAGAAAAATTTTAATTGATATGCTTATGTCTAAATTTGGCTTAGGTCCCAAAGATGAACTTTCTTTTGCGATGTCCGTGGTTTTGGCTGTCTTACTGCAGGTTAGTGGTCTGAAAGTCCTCTACACATTTCAATCGATGATTTTAATTTTTATAACAGATACCTGGGAAAAAAAAAATCGAGTTTTTTTTTATAACCATTTCTGTATGGTATTTTTCTTTCAAATGAGAATTCCCCAAAAAGTGTTGTTTTTTAATAAGAATGTAAACTTGTAATAACCCCTTTTGATAAGTCATTTGCTTAGCAACCCCTGTATTGCGGGCACCGTATTTGCAGACACAAATGTAAAGGTTCCAAGTGTTTGGGGTACAAAAAATCCCCGCAAATACCGGTTTAAACCCTTTTTCCCCCCCTAAGATCATTTTTAGCATCAATAGTTACACATAAAGCCTGATCTGCAAAAAAACCCCATTTAAACCTTACCCAAAAATATTATAAAGTTTCATTTCCCGACCCCTGAGGGAGCGAACAAAAATAAAACCCGATCAGCCTGCGAGTTATCGAGGTGATCTGGTTTTATGTATTCGCATAGGTCTTTTCATGGTTTCCCCTTTTGAGGGAAAGGGTAAACAGACCTTTTCGTGCTTTCTTTAATGACCGTTTTAGTTTTTGACTGCGTTTTTTAACCTTTATTTTTTTTCTGAGTGTTTTTTAATAGTATTACTTCTAATTGATATTCCTCAATTTTTCGCATGGGTATATTTCAGGGGGATCGCAGAAGTAAGGAAGGGGCATTCCCAAAAAAATTTCTCCACTGTCTCTGCAGGTAATGACATAGTTTTATAATTTCCCCTGGTTGTGGTTGTTTGGAAACGTAGTGGTTTAAAGGCCTCGCTTCTCACCAAAGTGTCGGGGTTCAATTTTCCCGAAAACCCTCTTGAGAGGGAAAAAGTGGTCGCCCCCTCCAGAACGTGGGGTTTCCCCCAGGCTTTCGGTTTCCTCCCCCAAAAATGACCCCTCGCCCCCGGCCACGAGAGTGATTAATATAAATTGTGAAACTTTGTTTTTAAATTTTGTAAAATAATTAAAATTTCCCCGCATATAACGGCGGGTCATGATATGGGCTTTGAAAATGAAAGCAAAACCTGTGATTAAAGATAAGTTAAAAGGTTTTTTTTCTTGTTCAAAATGCATTTCTACCCCTAAAAAAGTGGCGACTGAAATTAAAGGAGGTGTTTATTTTCCTCTACTTTGTTCTCATTGTTAAAAATTTTCCCGTACGGCTTAACTATTTATCCAAAGTTTTCAAAACCACGTGTTTCCCAAAAAATTATAATGTTTGATATGCGAATATTTTCTGGTAAATTTTTTTTTTTTTTCCCTTTTAAATATAATGAAGCACTATTGTTGATTAATTTTGAGTTGAAATTTTTAGGTTAAGGATGACCCCTTGGATTGTTTTTTCTTTACCAACATTAAAAAAGTTTTTCCAGCTGCCGTTTGTCTATTATTCTTAGGTTAACGTAAACAAAAATCATCCCATTTATTAATAAGACCAAAAGTTTGCAACGACTTATTTCAGGTGCCCGGAAAAAACCCAAGTTTTTGCCTAGCAAAAGTCGGGTTACAGTTATTCTGTAGCGCGGTAGTGACAGGATTTCGGGTTAAAAAAAGGGGGGGGGCTACATTGCCAACATCAATGACGGAGCAAAACCCACTGCCCGGAAATTTGGGATTGTCGGCCTGCCACGGTCATGTCAAACTTTGCAGTATTTCCAGGTTATCCTTCTTTATCAATCTTATCCCTCTCGTTATCTATGAAAAAAATTGGCGAATTTTTTTGTCAGCAGCATTTTTAGTCAGTGGACAAGAAAACCTTGTATGGTAGGTCACTTATGGCATAAGCCGTGTTTGCAAAAAAAAAAAAAAAAAATAAAAAAAAAAAAAAAAAAAAAAATAAAAAAAGGGCTTAACACTCATCAGCCCTCCCCGGTGGGTTAAACTCCGGCATGGTCATTGGTTTTTTATGTGAGGAACTTCCGTGCCCTTTCGGTAGGTCGGTGGTTCTACCGTGCATTGGGTCTTCTTCCCCCTTAATTAGCTGGACGTCCTATTGATTGAATTCTGTTGAAGCGACGGTTTAAATCAAATAGTCAAATAGTCCCAAAAATAATTTTAATTTTACCCCAACAAATGAAAATTTGGGGGGGGGATATGGGAGTCACCCTGGGTCGGCGGTCGGTCGGTCCCGGGGGGTTTGGGCTACAAAATTTGTCCGGGCATTTCTCCAAAAATCTGTACCTATGTTGATGAAAATTTATAGGTAGATAGACCTTCATGAGAGGAAATGAGTGCATAAAAACATAACTCTGCATGTATTTTGAAAGGAGTTATTGCCCCTTTTCATTTTTAATTTTTTGATTTTGTCCGGAGCTAACTCAATTTACTGTCTTATGTTGATCAAAATTCTATGTAGATAGCCTCAATGTGATAGCCTTCATGAGAGGAAAGTGCGTGCCTAAGAACCCATAATCTGATGTATTTTGAAAGGATTTTTTGCCCTTTGTCATTTTTAATCTTTTGTTTTGTCCGGACCAATCAATACTAAGTAGCTGGTTGATGAAATTTATTTTGTTTGATTTGATGAGGGGAAAGTGCAGTGCACAGAACCTAATCTGCATGTATTTGAAAGGAGTTATTGCCCTTTGTCTTTTTTTAATCTTTTGATTTTGTCCGGGCAAACCCAAATACTAAAGTAGTTTGGTTGATGAAATTCTATGTAGTTTGATCTTGAGAGGGAAAGTGCAGTGCTAAAAAACCACAATAAAAATTTCTTAAAGACGGTTTTTTTGCAAACAGCCCCTCAGTCAGTTTGGGGGAAAAATTTGTTTTTTCTGTGTGTCTGTTGTGGTTCTCTGTCACTGTCTGTCTTTTAAAAATTTTTTTAGATTGTCCAAAACTTTTGAACCAATTGCTCCATAATTTTAAATTACATACATTAGTCTTTCACTCACGCAAATTTTTTGAAACTGTTTTCCTACACATGCAGTTTCCCGGTGTGGGTATTGATCATTTAGTGATATATTTTTTTTTGGTATGTTATAACCCCAAATCTATGTGGAACATTCTTTTTATGGTCATGAAAATACATCCGTGTCAAAGATGGGGGGGGGGTATGAATTTCATTTTAGGTAGTTTATTTTATTTTAATTTAAATAAATTTTTCCCCTTTTAAAACCCCACTCTGTAACAAATTCAAAATATGCTTTTTGCCCGGGCTGTTTTTTATATGTGTTGCCACATTTCAGCACATGCTGTAAACATGACTTCCCAAGCGAGGGGGGCTACTAGTATCTTAAGTCGCTGTGGCACAGTGTTTCATGGTAACCCCCTCCCAAGATTGTTCAAAATTTTCTCTCCATGATAGAGCATGGCCGCTATTTGGGGTGGGACCACATTGCCTTTATATGTGTATATATTTAAAACTTTACTTATAAACAGATGTTTTTGATTTTTTGGAAAGTTTTCTTCGCGAGTCTCAACCAATAGTGTTCAAATTATATGGCCCTTTTAAAGCATGTTTTTTTAAAAAGCAAATTGAAATAGGTAAGCGATCTGGAGTTATATTGGGGACTCCGTTTTTTTTTGTTTTATTAATGATCTTTCATCAGGTCGCTTATAACCTGTATTACAGATTAAAGGTAGTCTTGCACGGCTTTATCGTGTAAGGGATTGACTTTTGACTTAGGATGGCGCGCACAGTCTGGTGATTTGTATTCCAAGAACAACAATCTTGTGGAAGAAATATTCTGTTTGGGACCAACTTCAGGAAATTCTTTATTTATTTTTTTTTTGGATGCTATTGAGTGTCTTTTTGGGGTGACGTAAGCCCTAACATGGAACTAAAAACTTTTTCACACACAATTTAAAATTTTCAAATTTTATTTTGTATAAAGCCTTCGAGGTACTTGTGTTGTGTTAGTCATTTTAGATCATAAAATGGGGAACCCGGGTTACCAATCACTCCCAAGTATGGGTGGGGTCCCCGGTAATGATTGATTGAGCCACTTTATTTTTGTAAGACGCTCCTTGTAGTTTGCCATTCAAAAAATGTTGAAGAATGGGCATTTAAAGTAAAGGGTTTCCCCTTTTGTTATGTTTTGTACCTGCGGGAAACGGGAACCGGGAACTATATTAATCAATAGAAATTTTAGAATTTGTTGCCCGGTGCAGTCTGCGTGGTCCAAAATATTGCTTCAGGTAAACACTTATGTTTGGGGATAACTGTTTGATTTTTTTTGATGTGTTAAAGAGAATAATCACATGTTCCAGCGTAGCGATAATTAGCAAGTGCAAAAATGTCAAAAGGGAATAAAAACCCGGGCGCTCAAAAAATTTGTTTTTGGCGGGCCTTGGTTTAGGTGGTCGCGGGTCGCATAAAAAAAAGTCATTGAATGGGATAAATTCATTTAAAAAAAAACGTTTTTGGGGGGTTTATGGGGTGTTTAAAAAAAAAAAGTTTTTTTAATACAGGTGGTACTGTAAAATGTAGCCCGTAATATTTACCAATAAATGAGGTATCGTCATTAAGCAGAATTAGAATTAAAAAGTATAGACCTGTAGTTTTTTTTTTTTGAAAGCTGGTTTAACGTCTTGTGACAGTATTTTTCTTTTGGGGCTTTTTTACATGGCCAGATATAGAAAATGTAAGGTGTTTTATAGTCGAAAGTTTCACCCCATAGCACGTTCATGCTTAACGCTTTTACTCCTGGTCATCTGGCTACAGTCTCCCCGGGAGTATTTCACTTGATTTTAGCAGTCCCACAATGGGCAACAAAATTTATTTCGCCCTTCAGGAACCCATTGACACCTAAGTAAAGTGAAATTACTAGGAACCTGATGAAACTCGAACCCGGGGCCCTCTCTACCCCGATTTGCAGCCTGTTTTTCCCATTGTCCCACACATAGTTTGGTCACGCGATTCCCCCCATAGACAAGCAGCGTGAAACCACCCCCACATTACCCTGTGATGGCCTTACTGTTCATGAAAAACCCCTTATGTGCCAAGTATAGGGGGGGGCTACCAAAGCCTTCTTTCAATTTTGGTTTATGTCCGGGCAGATGAGGCCATGGTTCCGATTCCGGGCGGATGAAACACCACTCGAAAACTGGACCGTATATGAAAATGAAAAATTGCTCATTGATTTAGGAAAAGAAAAAAACATTTTTTTCATAAAAGTAAAAATAAATTAATGTAAAGCAGTTTTTTTTTATCTTCTTGTGGCAGTTAGATTCATCACAATGACAAACATTAAAAATACAAAAGTTTATTTTCCCATGTTTATTTTTTGCCCCGGTACATTTCGGTTTCCTTTTAAATACAATAATCCTACAAAGGCATGAGCGGAGAAACGAAAGCAGATCCCTTAAACTGACATTTGAGGCAGTGAAGGGGAACCAGGTGTTTACCATCAATGAAATTGAGGGGAGGCCAGGTACTAAAATATTCGTTATTTTTTTTTTTATTAAATTACTTTTTCCCTTGACATGTTTTTGTTTTCTTTTTCCCCCTTAAAAAGAAACTTTTTTTTTGTCGATAATTTCATTTTGAATTTCAATTTAGGTCATTTTTTTTAAAAAAATTTTGACAGGGAAATCCCCCATAGTGCCCCAGAAAGGGAGGTGGCTTTTATTTATTTTTTATTTTTTATTTTTAGCTCCCCTGAGTAAAGTGTAAAGGTGAGCTTTTTGAGCCTTGTCCATCGTCATGCGTCGGGTCGTAAAACAATTTGCTTTAAACAAAAACTCCCTCTAAAACCGTGGACAGAATTTATGAAATTTGGCGGAATTTTCCTTGGGTGAGGCTCTCAAAATTTGCAAAAGTAAATTTGATCATGAAGAACTTGGTTGCCATGGTACAAAAAGAAAAATAATTTGAAAACTTTAAAAATCCTCCTTTCAAAACTCGGCAGATTTAAAATAATTTGGTACAGATTTTCCCTTGGGTAAACCTTCCCAAAGTTGCTAAAATTATCGACCCGTAAAAATACATGGCCCCCAGGGGCGGGGCTTTTTTCCCTTTTGTTTAGAAAAACCTTTAAACAAATTCCTCTGAAACACTGGCAGAATTTGATTAAATTTGGAGGGAGATCTTGGGTAAACCTTCAAAAAAGTTGCTAAAATAAACTTGACCCATGTAGAACTTGGTTGCCAGGGCGCAAAAAGGAAAAAAAAAAAAAATAAAAAAATCATCTTCTTCAAAACAGGGGCCCCAGATTTCAAAAAAATTTGGGTTTTCGATTTCCTTGGGTCACCTTACCAATTTGCAAAAATTTATTGACCCGTAAAAAAACAGGCCAGGGGCGGGGCTTATTTGCCTTATATGTATATAGAAAACCCCTTTAAAAACATCTCCTCTGAAACCCGGAAAGATTTGTTTAAACTTGGCAGGAATGACCTTTGGGTAAAACCTTCAAAAAAGTTGCTAAAATAAACTTGATCCATGTAGAACTTGGGCCAGGGCAACAAAAAGAAAAAAAAATATGAAAAACTTTAAAAATATCTTCTTCAAAACTCTGGTCAGTTTTTAAAAATAATTTGGTACAGATTTTCCCCTTGGGGGTCAACCTCTCCCAAATTTGCTAAAATTTTTTTCCAAATCCGTAAAAAACATGGCCGCCAGGGGGGGGGTTATTTGCCTTTATGTAATAGGAAAACTAAAAAAACATTTCCTCTGAAACCATGGAAAAATTTGATTAAACTTGGGGAATTCCTTGGGTAAAACCTTAAAAAAAGTTCTAAAAAAAAATTGACCAAATAAAAAACGGGTTTGCCATGGCAAAAAAAAGAAAAAAATTTAAAAACTTTAAAAAACCATCTTTTTTAAAAAATATGGCCGATTTTAAAAAAAAATTGGAACAGATTTTCCCTTGGGTAACCTATTATCTAGGTGAGCGATTTGGGGCCCTCATGGCCTCTTGTTTATATTTTTTCTCATTTTCATTGGGCTGTCTTCGGACCCCCGTATAATGGTTTGCGTACTGCGTTCTTTCAATAATCATGTTTTGATTTTTAGATACTTGTTTGACATTTTTTGCTGTTGTCAAAAAGAAATTTTTAAATTTAAAAAATGGTGTTTTGAAACTAATTTTCTGCATTTTTTTATGGTCATGAATGGAATTATACTCGACCTTTTAGCAAAAAAAGATTTTTTTTTTTTTAGCTTGACTTTCAATAATGTGAGAGCCCTCTCCCCCGGGTGGCAAAGGGTTTAAAGGTTTTGGGTGCAAGTTTTTTATCTTCTTAATTCCACGACCATTTAAGGATTTTATTTGAAACTTTAAAAAATGTATTTTGGATCATAATTGTGTCATGCCCAAGACCCTGATCAAACAGGATCTTACTGAATCTTTCCCCCTGTGTGAACTTGAAATTCCGGGTTTAAAGATTATGCATGAAATTAAATTTCCCCATAACCATCAAAGGTATTCACTTGAACTTTACAAGTATTTGGGGTCATAATTGTAGCTCCCCAAAGCCCCAAAAATGTAGCTTGTTTTTTGAAATTTTTCCCCATTTGTGAATTAGAATTCAGGGTTTTAATTTATGTGTAAAAATTTAAACCCCAAAACCCCCTCAAAGGTTTCACTTGAAACTTCACACTGTTTTCAGGTCATAATGTAACCCCCTTATCAAGACCCATAACTCTAGCATAGATTTTTACTGAATTTTTTTTCCTTTGTGAATTTAAAATTCCCTGGTTAAGATTTAGGAATAAATTTTCATTTTCCCAAAATCACTAGGTATTCGCTTTAAACTTACGTCTTTCAGGGTCAAAAATTTAAAACCCCATCACCAGCCAAAACTAAGCATGGTTTTTAAAAAAAAAATTTCCCCCTTTGTAAACTTGAAATTCCGGGTAAGATTATGTGTGCAAGTTCAATACCCAACCCCCAAAGGTATTGTTTTAAAATTTAAAATGTTCTAGGTCAAAATTTGTGGCCATTTCAAAACCCATCACTTGGCATGGGTTTTTAGTCACATGAGCCAAGTGCTCAAGGTGAGCTTTTCTGATCGCCTTTTGTCCGGCGTCCGTCGTCCGTGGTGCGTCGTGCGTCGGCAAAAACAATTCTTAAAAACAAACATCCCCTCCAAACGGTTTGGGCCCAATTTGAAAATATTTTGCAGGAATTTTCCCTTGGATGAAGCTCTACTAAAGTTGTAAAAATGGTTTAGTCCATTGCTAATTAGGTACGGGCACTAAAAATAGATTTTAAAAATTAAAATTTAAAAAAATTTTCTTTCTAAAACCAAAAGGGGCCTAGCCTTTTGATTTTTGGTATGTAGCATGATTTATGACTCTCTACCGGATTGTAAAAATTATGCCCCGGGGTAATATTCCCCCCGCCCCAGGGGTCCTTGATTTACATAGGTTTAATTAGGAAAAAACTTGAAAAAATCTTCTACTCTGAAACCAAAGGCCTCCCTTTGTTTTTTGGTATTAGCATCATCTTTGACTCTTTACCGGTTGAAAAATTTTGCCCCCGGGGGTCAATATTGGCCCCCCCCCGGGGTCACTTGATTTCACATAGGAATTTAGGAAAAACTTGAAAAAACTTCTTCTCTGAAACCAAAAGGTAGCCTTTTAAATTTTTGGTATTGCTCATCTTATGGGCATACCAAGATTTTTACAAATCATACCCCTATGGTGATAAATGACCCGCCCCCAGGGGTCACTTGTTTTACTGGTTTTAAAAAAATTTTAAAAAAATCTTCTTCTATGAATCCAAAAGGCCTAGAGCTTAGTTTTTGGGTATGTAGCTCATTTTTTGGGCCCCTCCCAAAGTTTGTACAAATCATAGCCCTATGGTTTTTAAGACCCCGCACCAGGGGTCATTGTTTTACATGAGTTTATGGGAAAAAAATCTTAAAAAATCTTCTTCCATGAATGCTAAGGGCCTAGAGTTAGATTTTTGGTATGAAGATCTCTTATGGGCCACTCCCAAGATTGTACAAATCATACCCTTGGTGATAATGACCCCGCACGGGGTATTGTTTTACTTTAGAGTTATATAGGAAAAATCTTAAAAAATCTTTTTTTGAATCCAAAAGGCCAGAGTTAGATATTTGTATGTAGCATCTTCTTAGGGCCCACTCCAAGATTGTACAAATCAACCCCAATGGTGATAATGACCCCACCCAGGGGTATTGTTTTACTGGGTTTAAAAATAGGAAATCTTAAAAAATCTTTTTTTGAATAATAAGGCCTAGAGTTAGTTTTTGGTTTGTAGTGCATTAAGGTTATTACAAAGATTTTAAAATTTTTGGGCCCCTACGGTGTAAATGCCCCTGCGCCCAAGTCTTCTGAAACCATATGGCCCATTGCTTAGGTATTTGGTGAGTATATTGTCAGGGGTAAATTTTTTAGTTTAAAGTTATATCAGAATCCTTGTTGTTTAAAAAACCTTGACATCAGTTAAAGAAATGGTACTCAGGTGAGCGATTCGGGCCATATGGCCCCTTTTTTTACATAGAGTTATTTTGAAAAATCTTAAAAAAATTTTCCCCTCTAGAATCTGGGGGGGCCTGGCTTAGTTTTTGGTTGTGCATCTTTATGGCCACTACAAGATTGAAAAAATCATACCCCTATGGTGAAAAATTTTGCCCCCGCCCCAGGGGGTCATTGTTTAAATAGAGTTTATAGGAAAATCTTAAAAAATCTTTTCCCATGATTGTAAGGCCAGAGCTTGATTTTTGGTATAAAGATTTTTTGGGGCCCACAAAACAATTGTACAAATCAAGCCCTTGGTGAAAAATGACCCGACCAGGGGTACTTGTTTTCATAGGTTATAGAAAAATTTTAAAAAAAATCTTTTCTATAAATTCCTAAGGCCTAGAGCTTGATATTTGGTATGTAGCATCATTTATGGGCCACTACCAAGATTGTACAAATCATAGCCCAAGGGTGAAAAATGACCCCCCCCCAAGGGGTCCTTGTTTTACATAGAGTTATTTTGGAAATTTTAAAAAAAATCTTCTTCCTAAATGCTTAGATTTTTGGTATGAAGCATTTTTATGGGCATCCCAAGATTGTACAAATCATAGCCCTATGGTGATAAATGCCCCGCACCGGGGTCATTTGGTTTTAACAGGTTATATAAAAAAATTTAAAAAAATCTTCTTCTATGAATCCAAAACCCTAGGTTAGTTTTTGGTTGTAGATCTTTATGGGCCTCCCAAGATTGTAAAAAATCATACCCCAATGGTGTAAAGCCCCCACCCCAGGGGCACTTTTTTTACTTTGATTTAAATGGAAAATTTTAAAAAAAATCTTTTCTATGAAAAAATAAGCCTAGAGCTAGTTTTTTGGTATGTTGTGGGCATCAAATGGTTCATTACAAAGATTTTCAAAGTCTTGGCCTACGGTGATAAATGCCCCTGGCCAAAGTTTCTCTGAAACCTATGGCCCATTGCTTAGGTATTTGGTGTGTAGTATTGTCAGGGGAAAAAATTTTTTAGATTAAGTTTATCAGATCCTTGTCTTTTTAAAAAACCTTGCATCGTGAAAAAGGGTACTCAGGTGAGCGATTCAGGGCCTCTTGGCCCTTTGTTTTAATAAGTTTATGAAAAATCTTAAAAAATCTTCCTCTTGAATCCATAAGGCCTAGAGCTTAGATATTTGGTATGAGCCCTCATTTATAGGCCATCCCAAGATTGTACAAATCATACCCTTGGTGAAAAATGCCCCGCACCAGGGGGTCACTTGTTTTCACATAGGTAAATTAGGAAAAATTTGAAAAAATCTTCTTCCCCCAAAAACCCAAGGCCTTCCCTTTTGTTTTTTTGGTTGTAGCATCATCTTAGGGGCCCCTCCCAAGATTGTACAATCTACCCCTTGGTGTAAATGACCTTCCCCGGGGGTCACTTGTTTTACATAGGTTTTTTTAAAAAAAATCTTAAAAAAATCTTTTCATGAATCCAAAAGGGCCCCTAGAGTTAGATTTTTTGGTTGTAGCATCTCTTAGGGCCATCCCAAAGTTTTACAAATCTACCCCCTTGGGTGAAAAAGCCCGCACCAGGGGTCATTGTTTTACATAGGTTTTTAGGAAAACTTAAAAAATTTTTTCCCATGAATGTTAGTATTTGGTATGAAGCATCATCTATGGGCCATACCAGATTGTCAAATCATCCCCTATGGTGATAAATGCCCCCGCCCCAGGGGTCATTGTTTTACACAGTTTTGGGAAAAATCTTAAAAAATTTTCTTCTTGAATCCATAAGGCTAGAGCTTGATATTTGGTATGTAGATATCTTAGGGGCCATACAAATTGTCAATCATCCCCAATGGTGATAAATGCCCCCACACCAGGGGCCCTTGTTTTACCGAGTTAAATAGGAAATCTAAAAAATACTCTATGAACAAAAAGGGCCCCTAGAGCTAAGATTTTTGGGTATTTTGTAGCATTAGGGTTTATTCAAAGTTTTTTCAAAGTCTTCCCCCTCGGTGAAAAAAGACCTGCCCCAAAGTTTCTCTAAAAACCAAAGGGCCCCTTTGTTTGGTATTTGGTGTGTGTATTGTGGGGGGTAAAATGTTTTGATTAAGTTATTCAGAATCCTTTTGTTTAAAAACCCTTGGGACTTTCATTTGAAGCAATGGTACTAGGTGGCGATTCAGGGCCATCATCCCCTCTTGTTATTAATTTTCCCCCCTTTGTAAAACTTAAAAAAATTTCCCTGGTTAGATTATGGTCAAATTCAATCTCCACTACCCCCAAAGGGTATTCATTAAAGCTTTCAAATGTTTTTTGGGTCATGTGTAGCTCCTGACTAAGACCATAACTCTGTTTTTATTTTAAGGAATTATTCTACTTTGGACCAAAAAAAAAATTTCCCCCATAAATTTCAAAGTCTGTTATTGTTTGTTACTTTTTTATTGTTCAGCAAAAAAGCAATGAATAGAAAAGAGAAAAAACAATTTTGTATTTGGCAGATATATGACCATTGAAAGATTCGCAAAAAATTTTTATACTATAAAGTGAGAATAGTCGAGGCCTGTCTTCCGACACCCCTTTTTTTTTTTAATATTTTAAAAGGGCCGAAATTGTTTTTATTCTAAAAAAGTCAAAATTGGCGGGAAACCCGCGTGCGTGACATTATTTTGATGTCATTTCTTGCGTAAAAACCCCAAGCCAAATTTACTTCCCACAGTTTTTAAGTTTGGGGGGGGTTCAAATTCCTGATATTTCACTGAAATTATTTGGATAAATCATCTTTATTTCTGCAATCCACAAAAAGCTTTAAATAAATAGCTTTTATGACTATAAATTTTCTTCCCTGCCCCTATCAAAAATAAATTGTTATTTATTTATCCAAAGTTAATTGGAAATAAACATTTTACCCACACGATAATGATAATTTAATGGGTTTTCAAATAATGTTTGGGGTAGAATTATTTAAAATATATAAGAAAAGACTAAAAATTTTTTTTAAATTTATGAAAGGGGAGGAAAAAATAATTAGAGGTTTGTCAAAAATCTTTTTAAGACGCATTTTATTAACCCTTTCCCTCTATAGATATTTTGACGCATCAATAGGTACCCATAAAGCTGTTGCAGAAAACCACAGTTAAAACCCTTTCCAAATTTAATTATAAAGTCTCATTTTCCGACCACTGAGGACTGCGAACAGCATAAAACCTGATCAGCCTGCGGTTACTCACGGCTGATCTGGTTTTATGTTGTTTGCATGGTTTTTTAATGCAGGTTTCCTCTTGGGGAAAAAGTTAATCATTTATACGAAAGAACACAATTAACAGTATAAATAGAGATTTGATTCCTATGTGTTCGTGGTTTTAGCCGATGTTTCAAAGCTTTTTTTTCAAACTCAGTTTATAATAAATATAAAAAAGTTGAGTTTTAGGCTTAAAGAATGAGTATAAAAAATACATATAAATTTGAATATAGAAAAAACTATTTTTTTGATAGTCACATGTAATCAAACCTTTTTTGTAAAATTAGATAAACCCCTCGGCTTTTTCCAGCCTGTATTGGTACTCTTTGGTTGGTGATATAAATGCAGCAATTTTCTGGTTTTATTTGTTTCGGCAGCCATTTTACGCTTGTGTAAAACCAAGCTTGTTAACCATTGTTTCTAATGTAAAACAGAGGGTACGAGTTTTTGTATTTTTCTTGTTGGTACTATTTTTTTTTTTTTTTAGGACAGGAATTTTTGGGGATTTTGCAACTTAGTGTTTTGTTGGAGGGATTATTTAAAACATTGTTCATTTCTAGTGTCACTGTCTTTAATAATGACGTGCTGGCCATCGTTCGGAAGTTTACAATGTTCCTGGAGCCAAAAGTCTACATCGGGACCCACTGTGACGATGCACTTTGGTTTTCTACCGTGTGCACAGATAATGTGGGGCCGGTATGTCAGCATGACGTAATTTCAAGTGAAAGGAAGAGAGGGCAAAAAGTGTAATGAGGTAAGAAACTAAATAAAGCTAATCCTTGTTAAATGTCTTTTGCTGAGGATATCCACCTAATTTCCCCCAAAGGGGACTGTGCTCCCTCAAGATTTGTTATCATCATATGTTTTAGCACAAAAAATTTGTCTTTAATCTGTAATGCTTATGTTGACAACATTCGTTTTTGCGATGGATTGTCTTTCTAAAATTAAAAATACTCTAAAAAAAATGTTCAGTATTTTAGGGGTTTTTTTTTAAAAAAAAGCAATGAAACGATCTCCTTGAAAAATTTTAACTTGGGGAAAAAAAGATCCCCAGGATTGATGTAAAGTAAAAAAAACCAAATTGCTATCTTTAAGGTCAAAGTCAAAGCAGTAAGTTGAGTTTAAAAAATTTTTGTAAGCAGCCTGTCTGGTGTTTTCTTTGTTGTGTATTATAAGTCATGTTTTTAAATAACTTTCAGGGGATCTATAGGGCAAAACAAGTGTCACAAAAGAACAAAGGGTTTTTAGCTTAAAGGTCAAGGTCACATCACTTGGTCAGGGTCAAGCGTCATTTGATCTTAAAATTCCCTTATTTTCCGTTTTTCATTATCTTTTTGACAAAAATATCATTAATAACAATATGGCGGGGGCTTTTGTGTCTATGCTTTTTTGTGAAAAATAATGGTATCTAAAAGAAATATGTTTCGTTAATTAACGTTTTTTTCTATATGTTTTTATGGAATGGATTTAAAAAAAATTTTAAACTGCTTAATGACTATGTCATTATGTTTGATGAAAATTTTATTTTAATTGGTGTTATCCTGTGTGCTTGTTTATATCGACAAATGGTTTTGACAAGTGCTTTGTGAAATGTATTCCCGGAGGGGTTTGGTAATGTAACTGAATCTGCAGTGCGCAGCATTTGCCCGTTTCGAAAAAAAATTTGTGTCTTTAAAAAACTGAAATTCGTTGCCGGGATGTCAAACCCATAAATAAACAACTTTAAAATTGAAAATAAAATTTTATGTCAGTGGATGTTCTTAAGGCTCTGTACTAAACCCCCTGTATTCATTTGTATGGAGGATTGCCATTGGTTCCCCACAAGCTGTCTTTTGGGAGATTGTATGTGTGACCCGGCATTGTTGACACCTCCCCAGAAGCGCAGTTGAGGAGTGCGAAGTGGAAGAAAAGGCATGGGGGAGAAAGGTGTCGAGTAAACTGAATAAGACCAAAAGTAATTATCTTGGTCCCAAACTTTATTTTTGAGAAGAAAGGAAAACTTATGCTTTGCGGGCCCGGGAGAAACCCATCTTTTTTACCAACTGCTCAAAAATGGGGGATAAAAAATGCAGTGGTATCAAGGGCCCTCTTAAATCGACCTGAGTACAGTGTCCCCGCTGCAATGGACAAGCTCGATATTGATGGTTGACAGTCAAAGGGTACCTTGGTAGAGGTTGGTGATGAAAAAATTGGAGAGTAGTATTCTGTATTTGGGGACACTTGTCATTGGAGGGGGTTGTGAATAGCTGCAAAAACACGTTGCAAGTCCACCTTGAACAAATTTAGGGCTCCTCCCCAATCCTAGCAAGCAAACAATGTTTAATTGCTACCGAGGTCTTTTACTTTTTACATAAACCCGTCTTGTATTGGTTCCCAGACATGGGTGATAGCTGCCACCTCGGAAACTCAGCGTATGAAGGCCAGGGAAAAATGGCCTGCCAGTCAAACCTTAAGAGAATGTTTCCCCCTTTTAGCCCCTTTCTCTCAGTTCTTAGAGACATTGCGATTTCTCCGAAAAAAAAAAGGTGGATGGTTTGGTCATGTAGAGCGCGTCAAAGGGGGGATATCCCCAGGTGCATACCTTAAAATTTTGGGCAAAGGGTCCAGGCAGACCAAAGCTGTCTTGGGGCGACCCGTTTAAACGGGGTCGTGAGTTTAGGGTGGCTGTACCAACCCTGCACAGGATCACCCCGGCATGGAGAGGGGATTCGCTCCCCCACTGGACAGCCCGGCCTACCCTTTTTGAAAAGGAAAAATTCAAGGCCTGGATAAACAAAATGGTATGGATGTGTGTGATGAGATGATAAAATGGAGTTTAAAATTACCCTATAAAAAAATAATGTTTGTGTTAAAATGTAACCATAGCATTTCCCTTTAAATCCAATTTTTAAATTTTTTAATAGGTTGTTTGCATTTGTTCTGTGGCAGCCAGTGTCACGATCTGTATTGAAAACATTTTGGGCTACTTTTTTGACTTGAAAATTTCCCTCCTTTGGGAAAAAAGTTCAAAATTAGGTATTCTGTCTTAATATTGCTGTTAATTTTTAGTTTTTTAAAAAACAAAATGCATTTTGCAGGTCAAAAAGGAAATTTAAATGTGAAAATAAATGCGCAAGTGAGTTATTTTTTTTTGGAAAAATTTGAACCTTTATTTGGGGTGGTTTTATCTTTTTAAATTTCCCAAAATCATGTATACAAATTCGTTAAAAAAAAACTGCCTATATAGATCAATTTAAAATGCTTTCTGTGATAAATTATCTGTAGTCTCTGAAAAGTGGTTACAGGTTTGAATCTTTTTTCAAAATTGATATTAATTTCAAATTTTTCCCTATTAAATTGTAAAATAAAAAAAAAAAAATATACCAGGGGGGTGGTGGAGAAGAAAAATGGCCTATTTTTTAAACGTCCCTTTTAAAAAAATTTCTATAATTTTTTTTTTTTTTGAACTTATTTTCAATGGGAAAAGGGGGTTAAAATTTTGGTTAATTGGCGTGGATGAAAAAAAATTCGAATTTGTTTATTTAAATTTTCATATTTTAAAAAAAAAATACAAAAACATTAACAAAAAAAACTTAAAAAAAAAACTCCCGGATGGGATGTCGTGGGTTTCGATCCTCGACCGCGAATACCAAAGTTGAAAGATGGTACATATTCCCTTTCTTCGAGCTCAGCATAAATTTGGGAGTTTTGGGGGTGGTTGACTCGGTGTCAGGATAAGCGATGGGTGGTATCATGCCCTTTTTCATGTTGCAGTGTGGCGCACTATATTCTCAATCAGTAGTCTCAAATGTTTGAAAAACTGTGTGGACGTAAAACCAAATTAATAAACAAATATTAAAATTAAAAAAACTGTTTTTTTGCGCTTTGATTTTTTAAGCGACACATGTTGATGAATGGGCTAAAACAAATTTTGGTTTACATCTGCGTCGTTGCATTATGTTTGATGGTTGGTGTTCCCTTTTTGGCTGGTGCGTGCGGGTTAGCGTTAGTTAAAAGTTGGTAGGTTGTTGAAACTTGTTATGGATAGATTTGGGGTTCAATTTTGCAATCATCCCAAGGGGGTAATTTTCAAATAAAAAGATTTTTGAAGACTATAGGTTGTCACAAGCACAAAACATGTACCAAAGACAATGCCGTTTTCACAAAGAACAATGGCATTGTCATTGCTAATGCATTTCACAAGCACAAAGTAATTTTTGCTGAAATCCATTCCCTAATTTTTTTATAATGTCATGTATTATATCCTGATTTTGTTATATACTGATGAAACTAACTTTAAAATGATAATTATTTAGTGGAAAGGGCAGTGCCGATGTAAACGAATGTGAAGGGCAAACAATGTAACAGTGTAAACCAACACAGGGGCCTTGTAGCAGTGAGACAAAAGGCGTACAAATTTTAATGTAACCGGGTGGTTTGTTAGTGCGAGCATGACTCTTGCACGTGCAAAAAATAACGTGAAAAATGAAGCAGAAAAAAGCATCTGTCTGCCAATTACATAAAAAAACTAACCCCGGGGGGTCCAGATGTAATTGTCATGGGTGGGTCTGCAGTGGGAGCCCGAATGTGATTTTTTTACCCGGGAAAACGTCTGCAAATCCCAAAGTTGAAGGGTTCCATTTCCTTCTTTGCATTAAAAGTGGAGTCAACGCAGGGTTTTAAGGCTCTTTTTATGTCGGGGCAAATACAAAATATACAAAAAATGATTCAATGAAATTCTTTATATTTTTTAAAATTTTTTTTCTGTCTTGTTATTCGTGTAAGCATTTCAAGGATTATTTTGCATGGTTATTAATTCAGACTGAAAATTATGAATTTAAATGAAATGCAATTTTTTTGGGTTAAAAAATGGAACTGTTTATAGCAATAAAAATATGTAATAAATATTTTGTGTATAAAAATTTTGTTGAAAGAGGGGCATTTTCTTTTATACATTTATTGAAAAATAATTTATCCTTCTTAGGACTTCAGTTTTGATATTGTAAAAACTTTCAAAATAATAAAAATAAAAGATACTTGGGTGATATCAAAAAGGAAATTTATTCTGGAAATCAAATATATTTTTATGTTCTTGCAATCTGCACAATTTATTTCGTATAAGTTTAGAAAATTTTTTAATCAAAAGAGCTTTTTTTCCCTCAATTTATTTCATATTTATTCGTGTTAGGTTTTTCGCACGTAATTTTTTTTTTACATTAATCTTATTTAGCAAAGCCCGCTTATCTTTTGGACCCCTAAATTCAGGGGCTTTCTTTTTCCTTGACAACAGAAAATAAGCTCTTATCTTTGCTTATCCTAGAATTGCTGACCAACTAATTTTAATTTTTAAAAAAAAAAAGTTTTAAACTACGTGCAGTCTCGTAAATAATATTTTAAAATTGTTGGTTATAATCCTTGCTTTCATGTTTTAGATCCCCCAAAATGATCCTATTGCTTGAGAGCCATCAAATAAAATGTAAAATAATAGGCCTGTGCCTCCCTTTATAAAACAAAAATTTTTTAGAAAAATTTTAAGAAAACTGTATTTCTGAGTTAAGCTTTTTTAGTAAGTAAAATGCCTTTTTCCCTTTAAAAGGTTGCATATCCAATTTTTTTTTAATTCAAATTTTTAACCTTTTCCCGGGAAAAATCTTATTAGTTCTTATTAATTTTCCAATGTATGTTTTCTTTTTCAATATAGACAATCTATCATTCATTTTGTTTAAAATTATTTATTTTTTAAAAAAGAAAAACTTATTTCTTTTCATTAGATTAAATTATTTATTTTTCGTGATTGGGAAACAAATTCTTGCAACTTAAATCCCCTTTGACGGTTCCAGGTTGGACCAGTCTTTGGCCAGGAGGGCGTGAAGAAATTTTCCTCAACGGGGGTTTTAACCCATATCCCTTTGGATCTGTAATGGTTTCGTTTCCAGGCCCTGCATTCAGTCTGTTAAAATTTAGAGTACTGTATCCCCTGCTCTGTTCTTAAAATTGTAACCCGGGAAAAAGGATGCTTGTTTTGTACATTTAAAACAAATAAAGGACTTTTCAGGAGGGTTTTTTCAAACTAATTTGATCGAGATTTTAAAAGTAAATGTGCGACCTGGGATTTGGGGGGTGGTTAGTTGTTGTGTATGGGGAATTCGTTTTTAGGAGATGGTGTGAAAAACACACTCCTTGGCTACTCTCACCCTTACACCCCACTAACGGGGTCCATCTGTTGACACGAGGTGGCGTTTTAAGGCAAAAGCCCAAATTGTAGTTTATTCCCTTTTTTTTGTCCATATTACATTTTCCTACCCTAAATTAAATTCACAATGTCCAAAATTTCACAAGATTAATTAAAAAAATTCAAGATAACTCCCAAGTTGTCAACCCTTCAGGTTCTGTTGTGACCCCCCTTTAATTTTTAATTCCCAAAATGCTTTTTCCAAAACTACAAAAAAATGTTCCAAGACCTTTAAAATAACTTAATTCTGTGAGTTTTAATTTATTATAAATTTAAGGGTTTTTTCAATTAACCCAATAAAATTAAAAAAAGTAATCAAGTAGATAAACCCGTGGTATCCCCTTTTTCAAAATATAAAATGCATATGGGAGTTAAGTAAATTATCAATGTGGCTTCAACTTTTAAAAAATAAGCACTTGGCTTGCTACAACAATAGCTTTGTTCAGGGTAGAAGTTTGTCTGTCTCAAGGATTGATCAACAGTGACGGTGGTCCCGGACCAAAATATATTTTGTTTTTCATCAAAATAAGGGTGTCAACTTGGGAGAGGGGTTGATTAAACAAAAACCCGAATCTAAAATATTCAAACAAGCCCATCAACTGTACTACAAAAACATAATCTTTTACCAAATAAATTTTACAAAAAATGTTATTATCAAATTATATTCTATTTTTTTTTATTTTATTATTGTTTTAAAATTTGGGAAAGTAAAAATGCCTAGCAAATCCATGTAATCGAGGATTTTTATTTATTTTTTCATTTTCTATACCTGTTATCTTTCGAAATAACGAATTTATAATTGAATGAATTATGTAAATATTTTTTAAATGACATAAATTATCCACAATTTTAACATTGTTGTTTGTATGGTTTTCTTTCTTCCCTGAATTTCAAACTCGTAAAAAATATTAATTTTAAAATTTGTAAGAAAAATTTTTGGAAGGAATTAATTTTTTTCAGTTTGTTTTTTCGCATGGAATTCTCTGTAGGGTGTTTACAATCTTTCCTTTCCCCTTTCCTTGATTAAGAGGGTTTCAGATGTAAAGCTTCCCAAGTTTTCAATTTGTAGTATAACTTGATAAATTTATGAAAAATAAACGTTTGGTGTTGAAATAAGAAGTAAATTGACCTGGGGCTATCCGTTATGTTGGAAAGAAAGGTTGGAGAAGGATTTGTGTTCGTGTGGAGTTTTGATCAAACCCATTGATTAATGAATTAATCGTTATTCTGTGCAGATCTTTTTCTAATCGATGAATCAATGATTTAACATTATATCGTGGGGAATTTTAACCCACCTGAGCAACGCTCATGGTGGAGCATTTTTGATTGTTGAGTGTCCGTCGTGTGTTGTCAACAATTTTAGTGTTTACATTCTAGCATCTTCATTTCTTAACAATCATAGTCAAATGTTTATGACCATAATCTTGGTCAAGTTCGATTATGGCTGATATCGACCATTTAGGTCAGGAGTTTATCCCTCTTTTATTATAAAAAAAATGCCAGATTTCACTTTGTTTACATTCTAGAGTCTTCATTTCTTGAACAATCGTTCTCAAACTTTATGACCATAATTTCTTGATCAAATTTGGCCCATTATGTCGGGAATTATGGCCCTTTATTTATTGAAATTTGCCAATTTTCATCTTCTTTACACTCTAGCATCTTCATTTCTTAAGCAATCTTCTTTAACTTTTACAACAATGTTTATGGTCAAACTCTTTCAGCTAAGTTTGATTATGACTGATATTGGTCAATTAGATCAGGAATTATGGCCTTTATTAAAATGTCAACCATTTTATTTAGTGTTTACACTCTAGAAGCCACAATGTTTATCCAATCTTCCTCAAACTTTCTCAGACTATATGTCTTGATAATGTCTCGGTCAGGTTCGATCATGGGTGGGGCAGGGTCAAAAAGTAGGTCACTAGGTTAACTCTAGGTTAAATCTTGTTTACACTCAACGGCCCACAATTTTGCTTCAATCTCTCTCAAACTTGCTCAGAATGTTTGTCTTGAGAATGTCTGGGCCGAATTAGGCATGGGTGGGACAGGGTCAAAAAGTAGGTCACTTGGTCAACACATGTTTACACTCTAGGGGCCACATTATAAGCTGAATCTTTCTCAAACTTGATCAGAATTTTTTGTCTTGATGATATCTCGGTCAAGTTCAGTCATGGGTGGGGTGGGGTCAAAACGTAGGTCACTAGGTCAAATCTTTATATATTCTTATTTACACTACAGGGGCTCATATTTTCAGCCAAATCTTTGTCAAACTTGTTAGAAATGTTTTTGCTGAAGATATCTTGGCCAAGTTCGATCATGGGTAAGGCATGGTCAGAAAAAGGTCACTAGATTAAATCTTAGTATAATCCTGGCCACATTATTGGACAAATCTTTCTCAAATTGGGTCAGAATGTTTGTCTTGATGATTTCTCGGTCAAGTAAGATCATGGGTAAGGCATGGTCAGTAATCAGATGAGCGATTAAGGGCCATCATGGCCCTCTTGTTCTTCGAGCCTTGAATTAATGATTAATACATTATTTCGTGGGAATTTCCAATTCAATTACATGTTTTTAATTTCAAGGGCGGAAATGCAACAATGGGAAGACAGGATATTATAAACTGGACAAGAGTGGCCGGGGGTTGTGGGGAAAGCAGTGTAACTTTGTTGGGACCGGAGG
>CM037785.1:65059848-65109188 GCA_021229015.1 Solen grandis
TTTGCAAACCCTCCATGGACCTAAAGATCACTGGAATCTATATTCTGTAGGTTTGAAAATGCTCAATCACTATGATGAATCTCACGTCTCGAAGGCTTGAAATACTCCAAGTGTTGCATTGCGCATAGATAATAAGATTGTCTTCATTGTTTTTTCATGTATTTTCAATTAACTCACAGATGAGTTGTTCTCGGAAACCATATTGCTGACGAATCTATAATAATCACGTATTTTGCTTTGTCTGTACCAGACGACACTTTCAATTTTCTTTCTGACAATTGTTATATAATGGCAACTGACCATTTATCATAATTGTTATGCTTCTTTTTAAGGCGTTCTGCTTTCGAAAGGTTCACGTGATTAATTACCTAGACGTTTTAAGCTACTTTTTAGATTCGTTGAAGAAGAAATTATAGAAAAATGATGCATTATTAATTGTTCAAAACTGTTGATTAAACTGAAAGCGAATGAAACAAAACGAAGAAATGAGCGAGCAGGGGACAATTCGGATCGTTCCGAAAAAATAATGGCTGATTTCTTAAAATAGCAACCCATTTGTAAATGTCAGGAAATAAGACTCTGTTAGACTAATTGATCATTTGTGTTTCAAGAAATATACCACCGAAAACAAATATGTCTCTTAATAACCATGTTCCAAATATTCTAAAGCTGCATTTCCTACGTAGTTTTCTGAAACATTAACGAGAAGCAGGCCGTGCCGTTGACAAATTTCAAATCGAAACCCCTTTTGAATGGAAAAAATATTACCGTGACACCGAGAGGTAATGTGTTAGACACTAGGTTACCTGCATGGAAAAGTAAAAAAAATCAGCTCATGAATATGCAATTGGTTTTACTATTCTAGAAAAGTAAATCGTTTTTTTTTTTTGTTGTTTTTTTTTTTTGTTCGTATGGAAAGAGGGTGCTTTATGAATTAAATGATGTATCTTGACTTTATTTACATCTAAAAGCTTTATACATAATTTGCTCCTGTGTTATATATCATTCAAAAGAACAAAAATCATAATAGATAAAGATGAAATAATTTTCTTTTTACGAGGGATCAAACAATTAGGAAATTAGTCGGTGTGTGTTATGGATTTATGTATACATTTACAAAGTGAAATAGACATTATCTGGAACTCATATACCTGTTTATTAATGTAGTTAGTTAGTTTGTTATTTATTTAGTTATTTTTATTATTTTATATGTAGGAACAAGATGTTCATGCAATGTTTCTAAAAAAAAAAAGATAATACAGAACAGTAATTCTATTATTATTATACTATTATGGCATACCTTTATTCCTTTCTAGCGGTAAAAATTGTTTGTACCTACATGGAAGTGGCTAAAACCACTATATTTGTGATTCTGGAGTAAATCTATTGTGGAGTTAGGTTGTCAATGTTACAATTTGAAATATCCTATCTAGTTACTGCTGGTGCTTTTATGTCCACCGATAACGAATACTGCCAGTGCTAATTTAAGACAATTTAAGACAAAGGAGAACCGAGTCGATCAACGTCACACTGCCTTTTCTTTCATTTTTTCTCCCATTTTTTTATAATTTTTTTTATAGGAGCGTTAACCAGATAAATTCCTTCATTTTTCATAGGACCAATACGATTTGTTGTTTAACTCTCTGAAGTTGATATAGTTCGATTTATGGCGTTTGTGGAGTAAGTTACTTGTTTGAGTAGTTCTGATTGCAAATAAGGACTAACCATTTACTAAAGCATATTGCATGACAACATAAGTGACGTTAAGTGACGTCAAAAAGTTGCGTTTCTTGGTCAAAAAAGTTTGTTTTTAATTGTTTTAATTTTGATGTTTAATATTACATCAGACGTCTTTTTTTTATCAAGTGACAATGGTATGACTGAAATATGATTATAGAAACTGAAGAAAGAAATGAATCTGGTTTACTTTAAACTGTAATAAATAAAGTATGGATGCTAGGATATGGAGCCATAGTCCTCTGGTACCGTACTGCGGATCCGAAGATCGTGGTTCGAATCCGGTTGGAGGCAAGGATATAACATGATTTTTTTTAGGCGCAAAAATTTGCCCAGCCCAAGAACCGTCGAGAGGGAATTAATATAAGTGCGAAGAACTTATTCCTAATCGACGCCAACATTAATAGGTTTAAATGTCTTAAATGAAAAGTTTTTAATTAATTCTAATAATCAACCGTATTTATTTAAGTATATTATGGTGTATGTCTTTTTCGGAAAGGTATGGTTATGAAACGTATATAAAATTATAATTTCTGAATGACTTAAAGTTTGATCATTTAGTCACTTGATATTTATTTCACCAATATCTTTGAAAAAAATATAAGATGTATCACAAATATAAGATGTATCACAAAGTTTTATTTCACATTTCAGCATCTTTGATTCACATAATTAAGATAACGACAAAGTTAGAATAAATAGATACAATATCGGTAAAAAGATTTTTGAAAAAATAGCAACTTTAGATAATTCAATTAGGAAATGGAGTGCATAGAATGCAAGCAGGGAACCAACACGCAACCGTGTGCTGCCATTATCATACTATTACACATATTTATAATTGATATCACATAATTCTGACATTGCTGCTTATGTAATACCCATTTTATCTCTGTTTTCGTTTACAAACAAACCTGTATCTGTAAACATTTTTCCTCAAAGCGATTTTGATTTCTACAGATGCGGATCACGCAATCTATTGCAAATTTTCAAGGTAACATTTCCATAAATAGGTCTCCATGGACGGGTTTCAGACAGCTGAACCAATCCTTAATACAATATAAAATTTAATATACTGATTCTTCTACCTCTATAATCATCAATTACTCTTTTCCAGTCGTATAGCGTGATGTCTCTGGAAAGGATTATGAAATTCGAAGCATAGAAATTATTGCATGCGACCTTTGCATCAGCCATTGTCAGATGCATCTGGGGCATTTGGCAATAAAAGTATTGAATTTGCAAAAGAAAGTACACTCGGGTTTTCTGTATTTCAAATGTATGGTGTCTGTTAAAATATGTGGGCTATAAACAAGCCCCTAGATTTCCTTTCCTAATACACATGAACTTAGGACCGAAATTATATTTCGAAATAAATTTCCAATTTGCGAAATTCGCCCTAAAAATCAGTTTAAGCTTAATTTAGGACTTAAAATTATCAAGACCGAAATGCTAGATTTAGAAGGGAAAAGAAATATGGTATAATGCTGTTCAGTTTGCCGAGGATCCGCTTAACATTTCAAAAAGAATAATACGGCCGATATTACTGAGGTCTGACTGAACATGTACTCTTGCAGCTTATTATATTGTAGGATTAAATATAATGTTTGGAAGCGGTATATAATCTCTGAGGTTTTGTACACATTCTACCATATGTTCACCTTAAATATTCTTAACAATAATGAAATCATTACCATCAATTGATTGCAAATGGCCTTTAGAAAAAAAGCGGTTGAAATCAAACATTCGAAATTACTATTATTTATCGGATAACTTAAATAAATGTAACAACATCTTCCAAACTTATCTTTTTCAGACCTTGGCGTGACAGACATTATTTCAGCCAGAAACGTAATGTATGTACAATGTAAAGCGTATTTTCAATAATTTCCCATGAAGGCTAATCTGTTAGGAAAAAAGAAGGTCGTAAAATTTTGTCTCAATACCAGCATATCATATATAGCTACGTATAATATTGATATCACCATAACAAAATCAATATATTGTGTGATAAATTCTGTGACATTCTGGAGATTTATAAAAACGACATAAGCCGCGAATACAAATTGTTAAATCAATTTTGATGTAACACTTAAGACGCTCCCTACGTGATGAAGAACCTTCGCACTTAAAATTTTAGACAATATATTTAATGAAATTACGAACTTACGTTGATCCGTTGGTGCCAAAATGAATGAAAATTTAATCAAATAAGGAACATAAAATTCGTCCCTTGTAAGTAATCGTGTTCTTAAAACTCCCATGCATGATTGTCAATAACCCTTATATCGACATAAAGTGATACTGATGAATTAGAGATTGGTAGACACTAGGGCAATTGATTACAGCAATTGACTAAGTATCATTTTTCCCTTCAACGCAGTTTCAATTCAGGGCTGTCAACTCGGATTTACGCGGAAACTTTTTCTTTTGACATGCGGTAATTGTAATTTTATTTCGGCACTCGATGTCTTCTTGATCCTTTGATTATCTGATATTTCCCATATGAAAGTAATACATCCGTGGGTACGATTGAAAGAGTGGTTGAAGTATCAACCGCGTAACCGGGAGTTCGTGGGTTCGATTCTCGGTTGCGACTTAAATGGAACGCCCTTGTGTATGGCGCTCATCACATAAAGGTAGTTCCATGAATGGTTGCGCAAGTTCTAGGATGATACAAGGGATGTTGAAGATATTCGTGGACTAGCTTTATAACTTATTAATTAATCTAATGAAACTCAATGTAACATGCACAATTGAAAATACAGTTATTAAACAAAGCAGATACATACCAAATTGAATGTGATCAATTGAAAATAAAAATTACGTAATAATGGTAACAAAACTTGCTGGAAATTTTTGGACTCTGTTACAAATAAACATTGTTCTTGCATGAATCAGCGTCGGAAACCCACGAGCGCCTATCCCGTTACTCAATACATCGCCCGTTGGATTATTAGTTAGGATTTGCTCGTTATCGATTATTTGGAAAGCCGCGCCACTATTCGAAGCCCAACTAGGTAGTGGGGATTTTTGGATTTATAAAAATGCCCGTAATTACGGCACTTAGACAAACCATTTCCGACTAACATATTTAAGACCTCAAACTAAAGAGTACTCATTTGTGTAAGCAGCATTTTGACTGGTCGATGTACCTTTTAAGAATATCCTTAAAGCAATAAGAAGCAAGTATCCCACGGCTGCCTATTACATCTGACAGCCGTAGGTATCCGACGCTGTGCATGAAAAGTCAGCCCGTTAAAGTGTAAAACTTTCAACACGCATACGTATGTTATTCTATTGAAGGCAACCTTCTGAATTATTCATATCAAGAATCTGTTTTGTCATTTATGATTTTACGCAACACTGGTTTTAAAAGTTTTAAATGTATTTAATACAAGATAAAGGCTTATGACGGAAATATACTTATATATAAACTTTTTTCATATCCATTTAGTAGGTAAGTAGATTTTGTACACTTCCTGTACTGAATCTAGTGTTGAATCTACGATCACATTAGATATCACTTTCACAAGTAATAAGAACTAATTATTTGTTGAACCAAATCGTAACTTAGTCTAAGATTTTATAGTGTGTACAACATATGTATTCTTACATTTGAACTGCCTACATTGCTGATATACTGGCCAGATATTACAAGATGTTTAGAACGTATGATCTCAAGACGTGCTCAACAGTCGCTATAGTATAGTCATTATCGTAAAGAGGTAATAAGCCTTATAACCAGATCAATCCCAGCTCTTCGTTTCCGTCCTGATACTCTACACTGCGTTGAAAACCAAGTTATATACTTTATACTCGAATGATTGAACCTGTACACACGTAATGTGTTATTATCAACCAATCAATGACATTGTATTTAAGATTATGTCTCTTTGTTAGAGTTTTTCTTAGGGACTGTATATTCATAGTAACTTTTGTCAAATTTATGTCTTATATTAAAAATCACTTATTTTCCCTGCTATATCGTTCCTTAAGTTTTACATACATAAACGTCTATTTTTGTAGGTATGTGTTCAACGGCTCCGCGATTCTGTCAAATTATCTGTTAATTTAGAAAGTTAAATATTTGAAAAGATATAGGAGTTAATATTTTATTTTTACCAAAGTTTAACCGGCGTTGAATACGGCCCAGAACTGTACCACTAGTATTCTTACTAACAAATATCTGCCACGGAATTAGGATTAACGTCCAACGGAGAGAATTTAAGTCAACTGGAATTGTGTCTACGTGAAGCACATGCAATACTGCTTAACTGCTTAACTGCCAAATCAAGCAAGTAGTGTGATACCACACTCAGTTATATTAGCCTGTTATTACGTTTATATGCTGAGATCCAAACACAGGGGGAGTTATTGCCATAACATAGTAACCTCAAGAATGTAAACGTGACATAAAAACTACTACATTTGAAGGGATATACGGTAAGAAAAAAAATGATAACATTGATGAGTGTAATCAACTCAAGTCAGGTATCCGCTGCCTCCATGTGATTTTACTTATCACACGCAATTAGAAGGCAGATACAAATATTTGGATAAGTATCCATATACAAGGTGATTTGATGATTATTTAAACTCATTTAAGAACGGACATCATGAAGCAATCTTAATTTTAGATTTGGATGGTTATGTGCAACTTTTCTGAACTGCCTTTTATTTACTTCTCATCAACAGACAAAAAAATAATAAGAAACGATCACCGGTGTTCACCGGATAAGATTTTTTCTTGCTTTTAAGTGTGCTAGAATTATCGTCTTTTTCCGGGCAGTTCACGTGCTATAAGATACTTTTCTCAACCAATCAGGGAAAAATAAATTATTTATAAATACTATATCGTCGATTTTCCGAACTGTGCCCCTGACCAAACTCCGCCACCTTCTTTTTTATCGTAGTCTCGCAAGATTTTATCACACACACAAGCGACCGTCAGAAGTTCTTTTACTATGTTTCAGTAAATAAACTTGATGATTTTTGTGCGAATTCTTTTCGCAAACAGATGAATATTGCAAAATTTACCTCACACCACTCTTTTTATATGTTTTTAGGTGGTGGAGTTAGGTACACACAAAATGATGGCATAATATTTGACTCCAGTTGTGTTCGAGTGATAATCATTCATAAAATAATTTTTCGTGGTGTATGAATGTGAATTTGATAGAATTGATTGGAACATGAACAGTTTCTATTTTACGAGGGCGAGTCCATAAATAACCAGCCTATGACATCTCCGATAGACCAAGACATCCACAATTTTCACGCATTGTTTCAATACATGTACTATACCTGTGTACAAAACTACACATGTATACGGTCATTTGTTTGTCAGATATTGAATGTCAAACATGGCTAGTGATGTAAACGCAAGCTTTTCGTCCAAAGTGGAGTACCGTGCTGTAATTCGGTACTTGCATTTAAAAGGTAAAACTGGTAAGGACATACATGCTGAGTTAGTTGATGTGTATGGGTCTTCTGCACCATCTTATTCTCAAGTTAAATTCCGGGTTGGGGAGTTTAAACGCGGTAGAACGTCTTTAGAAGATGAAGCCAGGTCTGGACGCCCAGTTGATGCCACCGACGAAGAAATGTGTAATAAAGTCAGAGATCTAGTATACTCAGATAGTCGAAGTCAGGTTGAAGAAATAGCACAGGCTTTGGGCATTTCACATGGTACCGTTTCAACAATCTTGCATGATCGTTTAGGGATGCGCAAGCTTACAGCCCGTTGGGTCCCAAAATCCCTTAGCAATGTGCAAATGGCAACGAGAGCATCAGTATGCAGTGCGTTGTTGAAGCGTTTGAGCTCAAAAAACGAATTCCTTTTGCGTCTAGTTACTGTGGATGAGACTTGGGTGCATTATTATGAACCAGAAAATAAAGCCCAGATTCGTCAGTGGGTAGGGCCGGGATCCCCAAGGCCAAAGAAGTTCAAGACTCAACCATCTGCTGACAAAGTGATGGCCACAGTATTTTGGGACACAAAGGGCGTTATTTTGTTGGACATTTTACTCAAGAGAAGTACAATAACCGGAGCATACAATACAAGCTTGCTAGACCAGCTGAGGAACGCCATCCGCGAGAAACGGCGTGGTAAACTCTCCAAAGGTGTTTTGCTGCAACAGGACAATGCAAGAGTCCACACTTGTAAAGTTGTAATGGATGCTGTGGAGCGAAATGGGTATGAATTAATACCGCACCCTGCCTACTCACCAGACCTGGCTCTTAGCGACTTCTTCCTTTTTCCAAATTTGAAAAAGGATATACGTGGACGTCATTTCCGGTCTGACGAAGAAGTCGTGGCGGCAGTTGAGGAGTGGTTCCATGGAAAGGACCCTGACTTCTTCACTTCTTGGCTGATGGCACACCGTTGGTCCAAGTGCATAGCCCTGGAGGGAAATTATATTGAAAAAGAAGAGGTAGATCTCAACCCGAAATAGGTTAGGCTGGTTATTTATTGACTCGCCCTCGTATGTATTGTATTTATGCTGCATTGCCTATGGACGCAGTTTGGGCACTCGAGGATATATACTGATGATTACTAAAGATTTCACAGAGTTCCAGGGATAACAAAAGTTACTGCGGTTTCTTGTTCTATTCTAACTGGATCATTTTAATGACGTGAACCATGTTCTCAATGAAGCCATGTTTAAACTGCATTTGGCATTAATTCACTGAAATAAAGAGTTCTGACAGTCTATTTCTATATATGGAATGTGATGCATTACGTTCAGTTTTAAATTCCGTATTCTAACCAGATGTTACTCTTTGTGAAAGCTCATAACCATACCTTTTTATATATATTCAATCTAATCTTTGAAACTAAAACCTGTACATAAATGACAAAATGTCATTCAGTTGCAGATATATATTCTTATTTTCATTAAGCTGGCTTGAAAATTACATTACTTTTAGACTATTTCCAATTAAACTTAAAATGATACTCTATTCGTCTAATAACAGTGTTTGCAACTGCAAATGTCATCTCTAGTAAATGATTGATCTAGATAGCAAGGAATAATGACAAATAAACAGAAATGCTCTTTAATAATTATTCACGCATGACATATTTTGCAAAATTTAATACATAAATTATGTATAAACTGCCTGGGTCTTGATGTCATTGCTACCATTCGTTAGTTCTATTAAAGGCGATATTTTTAAGTTCTTTGATTATGTACACATCTAAAAATTGTTTATATTTCTCCAAGAAATTAACCATGTTGAGAACATTATAAGAATTAACATTTGAAACCACACAGGCATACTTATTGTGGTAAAATTGACGAAACCCGAAACCCTAATCCATTTCCCGTAATCCTAATCCGACTGGAGACTAGTGGCAAATGATAATTATTATCCATCTAAAGGAAAATGACGGGATAATTTACATATTAAAGTCCGGGCTTTCTATGGGATATAACATATTGTCTGCAGGATCACTAGAGCCACTCAACTTTCGTTTTATTCCATGCTTTTAACTTGTCTGCGTCTGATCGAAATGTTAAGATAATTATGAAAACTAGAAGGGTATACATATAGCATATATGACTTTTGTCGATCGCGACTGGGAAACGCACTTACGATATCGCGCTTATTGGGCAATATTAAAACTCCATCTTAACCGCTTCATTACTCTGGTAATAATTACATGTACAATGTACCACCTTAAACAGACGATGGTTTTTTTTATCTTACCATTTACCAAGGGTACTTGAAATAAGATAAGAAACATTATTCCGATAAGCTTGCTTGTGTTTAATCCTTTACCTTATGAATATACGTGTACAATTTTATAACTTGATGATTCAGAATATCATATTGAGATTTAAATGGTGCATGAAACAATGCATTTTTCTTTACTGTGCAGACTATTTAGACCCTGAGCTTCAATTTTAAATGTAGTTTAAGTGGCCTTGTGCCACATCAAAATAGTTTTATCCTACGAGTTGATACTCAATCATGGGGACAAATCTAGTTTGATGAACGCCAAGGATTATATACAAGTACCTTTTCGTAAAGGATTTATTTGTATCTCGCGCCCGGGGTCGAACCAAGACCTCTTGCTTACGGAGTGGACAATCTAACCGCTTGGTCCCCGGATCTTGTTAAGATAATACATTATGTCAATGCAACTTACTATAATTAGTTATCTGCATCATATTGTTAGTTAATTACCTGTTTGCAATGATAGCCCCCAATAGGCTGCTTACGAGATACATTCAATACAAAATCAAGCAGAAAAGGAACAAAATTTGATTGTTTTTTTAAGTAACCAAGGTAAGAGGTCAAATATGCTGCCTCTAGTAAATTTAATTTAAAAAGAAATTCTAATGTCTGAAAAAAATAGGCTGCTTACGAGATACATTCAATACAAAATCAAGCAGAAAAGGAACAAAATTTGATTGTTTTCCATTAAAATTACCCTAAATATAATCCGTTTATGCAATGGCGAATTAAGACTTGTTTAAACTATAACAAAACAATAATACTTAATTGGAAAAGAAATGCAATGTCACAACAATAAACTGGTTGTATATTTTTATTATTTAAGAAACTAATATTACACTCATATCTAAGTACTAGTACTCAAAATATTTTATGAGAAAGATCGTGCACCTTTGTCTGATAAGTCTCTCTTAAGTCTCCGCCAGGTTTCTTTGTAACTTTCATTCACAAAATCAACTGGAATATTACTGGTAAATATTTGGGTTAGCCCAAGATTAGGAGATATATTTTACTATTTTATGTATTGTATGAACCTATTTAAGATAATATACTTTATTACAATAGTAGAAATGATTTATCCAGGAGACAAATATTTGCATGACCAGACATTCAGATGCAAACTTCATTAAATACTCATGTTTCGTCCAGGTTTGCCACAGCGTTACTTATTTTACTTTTGGCGTTCTAGCTAGAAATATAGATGACTTTCGGATGCGTAGCAAGACACTTTATAATGAGACAAAATATATCCAGTTGAAATTAAACTTCCTTAATATATTAGTTTTTCCGAAAATTAAAGTATATTCTTTTGTGAGTTTAGCCATTTAGAAGGAAATCATGGCTACTTCAAGTAAGAAAACACATATATCCAACATAAAGTAAATATGAAATTACACCAAACGGTGGTGCAAGAAAAGATAAAATAAAGACACACACACGGGTATAGAACATAAAGTAAGAGAAAATCCAACAGTTACCGGCTTTAGAAAGGTTAGTCGCATAAAAAATATTTCAAGTGGTCCAAACATTTCAATTCCCGAAAAAAAAAAAATATGCATAAAGGCAGTCGTTGTAGTTAATTAATGAAATCGTGTCGCATGCTTTTCAAAAGAGATTGATAAATCCTTCATATGCCTACACATATATTTTGCTACGATAAAACAACAAAAATGCATAATTTGTTAAAAATTAAGGAACCTTTTTAAACCGATATAGAATATACTTTGTACTGTATTCTTAACAGTTTGGTTAAATAAAAAGCCTTACTATATAAAATTACGTATGTTCAGAAACAAAGCGTTATTCGAAATGTAATCTATATATTTAATCGATAGGATACTGGTAATGGCATTCGTAACGAAATTGATTAAAAAAGAGTTAAATTGTCGATACGCATGATTCTGATATAACTCAATTTAACTTGCACTGACACCTAACATTAACCAAATCCATGATTGAGCATCTGACTATTACGGTCGAGTTTTACGAGTCCCCATTGTTTTCCTATGTCTACAACACCCACCTTAAAGTCCAAAGTTCATTTTTGGTAGGAGAGATGCGACGTACATTAGGTCAGATGGAGTCTACCTTGTTTTACTGACCTGTGGTTAAAATTTTAAATGATCTCGAAGATTATGATTATGTTTGAACTTGGATGTTTGAACGTATAAACTGTACATAAATTACATAAGCGACATACAATTTAAGAAATATATTCTTATTTTCATTAAATTAGCTTGAAAGTTACATTAAGTATTATGTTGTTAGAAAGTGCAGTATCTTCTTACTTTCAGGCCATTTACAATTAAATTTAGAATGCCTTTCTATTTGTCGAATAACATAGATTGCAAATGCAAATGTCGTTTTAAATGAAGGGTTGATCTAGAGTGTATTGAATAATGACAAAGTAATAAGAATTGCTTTTAAATTCATATTTCTCACACATGACAAATTTTGCAAAATACATAAATTATGTATAAGCTACTTAGGTCAAGATAACATTGCTAGAATTGTTATGTCTTTTAAAGGCGATATTAAACGATTTTTCGTTTATAAGAAACGCGCCAATTTTCCAACCTAACTTTACACAAAAGTTCGTTTCAACACCAAAAAGAGTGACACATGCGGACCACAATTTTAGTAACAACGCATACATTTGTACTTTTGATTTTGTACAATTCTTATAAACCATGAAGCGGGTTTGACTTGATTCAATGGTGTGTTCCTACTGTGCCCAATTAAATACATACGAGACATATATCTGTGTATTTCTCCAAGACATTAACTATACTGAGAACATTATGATAATTAACAATTCTGACCGCAACGACGTACTTATCTATTGCACTCACAGCGTGGTTGAATTAACGAAAACCGAAATCTAATTTATTACTCGTAATCCAGTTCCGGCAGGAGTTTAGTGATGAATGATAATTATACCGTCTAAAGGAAAACGACTTAGTAATTTGCATATTTAAGTCCGGTTTTCTCTATGGGATATACTATATTGTCTGCTGAGCCACGGAAATGTCTTTACTTTCAATTTAATTCATGACTATAACATTTCTGTGTTCTGTGCAGCAGCATTTACGACCTTCATGGATCTGGGATTCGTACTTACGACTTCGCGGTTATTGGTCGGTTGGTCATCCGGACTGTTTCACTACTCTGGTAATGTTTACAAAGCCGCATAAGGCAAACGTCGGTTTGATAATTTTACTGTTTGTTGATTATATATCATAATTAACATAGTGTACATGAAATAGGATAAAACTTTATTATGGTGAGCTTGCATGGGTTTAACGTTTCACCGGCAGTTTTTGATAATTTTAAGTCGTTTGCCTTTATGAGACTGATAAAATACCGCCTTACTGTGATATCACGCTGCATACAAGTGACATACCACAACATCCATTCACATGACACCGGACCAACCAGAATTAGACCGTAGTTAAAAAAAAGTATATACTCAATGTCACAAAAAATGACATAAATCTCAATAGCTATATTCAAGATTTTAACATCTGAATTTGTTATTAACCATATCAGACATCTTCCTAAATATTTTTTTTCTTTATACATCTGTGCCAACACTGTCTAATACAATCCTCTGAGCCTAGATACAAGTTAACCGTACGCTTCTTTTCCCCTGCACTATATATAAGCCGATGTGTCACCTTACGTCATTTTGTACGGCTTCTCTATTGCACGCTATAAGAAAGATCGTGCACTTTAATCTAATAAGTCTCTGTCAGCTTTCTTTGTGACTTTCATTCACAGAAACAACGGAGATATTACTTGTAGATAAATGGGTTAGCCCAAGATAGGAGATATATTTTACTATTTTATGCATTGTATGAACCTATTTAAGATAATATACTTTATGACAATAGTAGAAATGATTGATCCAGGGAGACAAATATTTGCATGACCAGAGCATTCAGATGTAAACTCTCATTATATACTGGTATTTCGTCCAGTATTGCCACAGCGTTACCCATTAAATTTTGACATTTCCAAACATACTTTGCGCAGCTAGATAAATGTATGAGATGACTAAACTTGAAAATCTCCGGAGGCCTGGTAGGACACGAGATAATAAGAACAAACATATCAAAACATCCTGCTGAATTTAAACGGAGTATATGCTTTTTGGAAGGAAGCATTAACCAACTCAAATAAGGAAATACAAATACATCCTATGGGAAATCCAACATATATATCAAATATGACCTAACACTAGAAGAAGGTGCAAGTAAATATACATAAAATCACCAACACGGAGACAGGACATAAAATTAGAAGAAAAAAAAAAGTAACCGGCCTTGCAACTGTCAGTTAACAGAAGGACCATCCGGGGTGCTTAAACAAGGCTTTAAATGGTCCCAAAAATTGCACTTCCCGAAAGTATTTCTCTTAGACAAACATGAAAACAGGTTATCGTAGTTTTGTAAAAAAAAAGTCTTGATTTTACGACACATGTTTTCAAAAAGATAAATAAAGGAGCATACTTTATTATGTAACATCATTTTTGTTTAGAAACAAACTACTATTCCAAAGCAAATCTATATCTTTAAGCGGTTGGGCACTGGTAATGGCATACGTATTTGAAAACAAAGAAAAAACATTTTCAATAAGCGTGATTATAATATCATCCATTCCTACTTACAGTGACACTTCGCATTGACCAGATCAATGATATAGCATCTGACTATTTTCATTTGGTCGGCCATCTTGATAAGAAGACCAAATCCGTCTGGCGTGAAACGACGAAAAAAATCTCGGTCCCTATAGACAAACGATACGCATATCTAACCCAAATAAACTAACTCACACATGCAAGTTGAACATAGAAAAGTACAAAATAGATTTTAGGGTTTATTAAAATATAACACAACTGATTACATAAATTGAATACCATTTGAAAGGAAACCATAACTACTTCAAGTAAGGAAATACATATATGTCCTTTGAATAGTTTAACATATATTAAGTATGAACCAACACAAGAATATTAAAATTTAACACAATTGAATTTGATTTAACTTAATCTTTAAATGTATGGTTTGAATGGTCAAAATCAAGAGAGCATCTTGTAATTTAGAGCAAACCGGTCCCAATTTTGGTCATATTAGAATGCGTTAATGGTTAGATACATGAATATATTAAAACTCATATTGGTCCATTCAAATGGGGAGAAAACGCAACGCGTTTACCGGGTCAAGGTAGAAGACTTGCATAAGAATAAATGTAAACATTCTTTTTTCCCCATTGCATGACTATCTATTCATAATTCATTTATTTATTAAGGTAACTGCGTATTCGATTATGATTTATTTATTTTGATCTATTTATTTGTATTTTATTTATTTTAGTTGTTCTTTAATTTTATCTTTTCTTTTCATTGAATTATGTTCAATTCCTTTTTTTTTTATTTAAACTATTTTTGTTTCTTTGAATAAATTCAGTCCGTAATATAAGCTGTGGTTAAAGTTTACTTCCGCCGAAAAACTATTTATTTATAATGTAAGTAAGCTTAGCTCCCATCGAAGTATACTTCACACAATTGACGTACACTTTATTTCTTACGTAAGAAAACTTTCTATCCCACCAACGTATATCTCAAATCTCTCCGACATAGACTTTAACACTCAACGATGTATATTGCATCTCAAACCGACGTATACGTGACGTCATTTGTCATTCGAACAAACGAATGGTTGAATATCTCACGTTAGATATATATCATCATTTCAGTTTCGCAAATGATGGTCCTTTTATTAATATCATAAAACATTTTAAGCGGATTTGAAATTAAGTTAAAATGATTTTATCAAAAGATCTTCATGCAAATTATGAAAGTGTCGGATACAATTGTAACTCATAATAACTCGAAGAATGGCAAATATAATTTTGCACGAATACAAAGAATCAATGATGAATCTCGATTCTAAAACAGATGTGGCTTCGTCTGTAACTGTCACAACAACAGAACGTCTGGACCGGTGACAGGGTTAATTGCTTCAAATTATGGCTTGAGCCAAACTGATGCCTGCCAAGCCTTTCATATAAACGCTCATTAGAAAACAAAAAACCCTCCGAGACATCTGAATTATCTTGTCATGTTAATATCAAGAGAGGCAAATGCAAATTAGCTTCTGCAATGATTGCTGTAACATAATATATTATGCCCCTAAAAGAGAATATATTCGCGATAGAGCTTAGAATTATTGTCTAAGATCTATAGAAAAATAATATGCAACATAATACCAGACAGATAAAATTCTTTTAAATAACGTTGAGTATTGGTCTGGGTTCGGTATTCATAATTTTAACAACAATGGGTGATCATTATTCGTTGTAGAATATTAATATTAAATTGATGTATTTGTGCTTGTGCATGTATGTTCTTAATTAATAGTTTTCTTTAAATGTGACGAGGAGTTATTAAAAGCTATTTGTTTCAACAAAACCGACCTACCCTATTATTTGTACCAACTCTTAACTTTTAGGTTATCACGGTTGCAAAACGATGTTTTTCGGCAGATCCTCTACAAAATAAGGAAAACACAGGGAAAAAGATTAAGAATGAAATAAAAGTTTTATTTCCTTTACCTACCAACCCTATTTTTTTAGATTTTAGTGGAAACAAACACCTTTTTTTGCAAAATTTGAATAGTAAGAGAGACATTTTAGTATCTTGTCCTTGAAGTTAGGCTGAAACACTAACATTAGTAACCATTTATCAATCGACCGAAAATTATTGTTTTCTGTACAAGAAGCCTCCTTGAAGCCACACGCACTATTTGTTTAAAAACCGTTTATTTAAAATTGAATGTAAATACTTTTTACGGAAATAAACACCGTTTTCCGATTACAAAATGAAATTCTGAAAAGTATCTTCTTTAACTATATATCTTTTTTTCTTGCAAGTTTCCTTTATAATAAATATACATATAACATAACGGCTCAATGCAATATTCAGAATTAAATTTGTTAAAATGTAGTTTTAACTTATAATTAAATTTCTTTTAAACCAGGAATTCATCCTTATTTCATGTTTATATACATTCGGTACATTCCCTTGCAATATTGATTTAAGAACTAGCCTCCTTTACGCTAAGAGGCAATATCCCTAATTATATAGTGAATTTGTTGATTTAAAACAGATGCCTCCGTACGAAATAGCATGTAAATTAGCATTATTTGGTCTAGGTAGACGTCTCACTTTCTTATCCTATGATACTATGTTTCTAATAGTGTAACATAAAAAGAGGTTTTATCCAGACAAAACGTATTCGAACATCTATAACAACATTCCCCCTTCAGACCTTGTGAATCCCCATACCACCAGATAGAGTATATTCACTAACAGCAGCCCATTTCGCACTCAGTAAAACTAATCAGAAATCATTAATCTGATAAGCAAGGTTATTTATCGGTATTCGTGACTTGGTTTAAGGTCTTTCTGACCTCTTGAAAACGCTCAAACCAGGAAACTGTTAATGGACACTGGCAGACAGCTAGAGATGTCAATTGCGTAGCAACATGAAAATGTCTCCTAGCGAAACACTTACCAAAACCGGAAAGAGGTATTTTAGTCCTGACAACTTATTTTAATTTCGATAATTATGAATTAGTTTCCAGTGAAACTGCGAGCATTGCAAATGTGTGTATTATCATTAAGTTTCTCCTAGAGTAAGCCCCTCGGGCACATTCCAACCTCAAAATCAAATGAAATAGAGGTATTCATTTTCTTTTCTCAGTAATGGATGTTTGCTTGTTTGAGTGTGTGTTCGTGTTTGAGTTTAAGTTTATATGAGAAATGACTTGCTGGCATATAACTCCCAAGACAAGTAGCATGATACCACACCCAGGCCAACCGTTCCTGGGATAATACCCTTATATGATGAGAGCCAATTAGAAGGGAGATAGATTAAACCAGTATCACATTAAGCAAGTTTGGGATCAAATATTTTACGCTGTGTTTCAAATGTAAAGATAATTAAAAATATATTCTTGTTTCATTTAGAATGTGCATTTTATATATAATACGTACCAGGCTCAATTTAAAAATCTTGCTTCAGATCTTGACGTTCACTCCTATTTTAAATAAATTAAACAAAAGTATCACTACAGTATGTTCATGACATGTAATGATCAGCGAAACATTTCATTTCACTCAAGCCTCCTTGCAAAAGAAGCTGCAGCTCAGTCCCAGAAACCTTGAGAAGACCTTTATTATTATATGATGGATTTATATTGACACTACATCTGAAGTTACATCCAGCAGAACATGACAAGGACGCAAGAAAATTAATCCAATAAAATAAGCAATGTGGCTGTCATTATCTTTATTATTCACACGTTATACATATTTTCATAGCACGATAGAGTTTAGGCTCTGTGTGATTAACTTTATTGCGCTATGAAAATAGAGGAGCTTTGATTAAATAACCAGTGTCTGTCAGAAAAAGTAATAAAATACATCATTTAGAAATCAGAGAATTTACAGAATTTTTACATAAAGATATAAAATAGAAGTGGACAAAAATGAAAATTGAAATGAAATTGTATATTAAATAAATACCGTACGTGTAGCATCTTGGTCCAGGAGAAACGTATCAGACTGCGGATCCGAAGTATTTAGGTTCTAACAGCGCTAGGACCAATAACAGTGATTTTTCATGACTTTCATGACATTCTCATGTTCAAAGTACTGGTTTAACCAAGAAATCGTCGAGAGGATTTGATATTAGCTCTAACGACTTGTTTGTTGAGGGCTCACGCTGTCGGTCGCCAAAGGCGCCAAATGCGACAAAATTATGAAACTGGCGCAAGATTTTTCAAATTGGCGAATGTGTTTGGCGTATACAACGTATACGAAGAAGAAATCAGTAAATTAGTACCGCGGTTATTTAAGTTCCGTAATGCACAAAAATACAGGTCGCTCTACACTGTATACTACTTTACGTAACCAGCACCTGCTGTGGGATTATCCAATCAACAAGCATTCTAAGGCTTCCTTATTATGCAAAGATGTGGAATACTCGGATGTTATTGGCAGCTTATAACTTGTTTATATTTGTCACACTCTCTACCGACTTTTGTTTATACCTGCATTTGGAATTGCTATGATATTGCGCAATCATCACAATGGCGGCCATTTGCGAAAAACATCAGCAATGTTTCATTACTACCGTTTCTTTTAAAAGATTTAAATTGATTAATTGATTTACCTAGATAGATTCCAACTGGTAAATAGATGTACCAATGTATATAAATGACTCGACACTAATCGCTAATGGAGCGAGTCAAAACGTATACCCAATATATAACGTACCCAATTTTTTTTTTTTTTTTTTTTTGTATTTTTTTTTTTTTTTTTAATTTCACTTGATATTTCCATATAATGTTTTTAGTCAGGTTATTATTTATGATTTTGTTGGAAAATATATTATTATTTTTTTAACATGAACACCTTTTTTTTCTTTTATTTAAACTAAATGTAATTAAATTCATTTAATTTTCATTTAGAATTATATGACAGTATTTGTATTGTTTTTATTTCCATGTATTTTTTTATTTCTTTTTATATTTAAATGTTATGCACCAATTGAATATGGCTTTGAAAGTTCAAGTATAGCATGCATATATTAAACTAGTATATAAAGACAATTAAGTTTTCCGAAAACGTATTGGAGCCACTTGCATTAAATTTGGCTCCAACTTCTTAAGTTTGGCTCTAATTTTTCTCATTTGGCGAATGTATTGGCGCAAACATTTTTACAGCCAGGGTGAGCCCTTGTTTCCCATCGACGAATCATAAGTAAGTTTCAAACTATCTAGTAAGCAAAATTGAAAATAAGACAACACAGCTTTGACAACAAACCAAATACATAAGCTTATTTTCGAGTTTTGAGTTCATGTCCCTGAGTTCATGTCCCTGTCTACAATATTGTTCATCGAATATTGTTGAGGTTACATTTTTGCTGACATAGAATATTCCATTATTATATAAAATGAAATATTTGTCTACCTTTATTTGTAGTTTTGCTTTTGACAAACGATCAGTTGTTTAATATTTAAACTAATGTCCTTGTGGTAGGTCGGTGGTTCTACCCGGGTACCTCTGTGTAATCGGGGTCTTAATCCACCTGTAATTAGCTGGACGTCGCTATATGATTGAAATATTATCGCAGCGACGGTAAACTCCAATACAACAATAAACTAATGTCCATGATATGCTTAATGCGTATGAGGAAAATCCGATTCAAGCTCTTTCTGTAATATATTTTGAACGCCCCTTATTTTAAACACCGCTGATGGTGGCAGTAGAACGCGTGGTTCTATGTATTTTTTATATTTCTCTATTTATTTACTATTAAAAAATATATTTATAGCAATTCACTCCTTCCTGGAAATAATATATAAGATTTAGTAATATCTTTTTCATTGCTTAGAAATATAGCATTGTAAAAGAATCACTTACACACATAGATAATTATATACAAATCATATATCAAACCTATTTCCATTTAGAATGAATGTATTTACTGCCTTCAGCTTATATCTCGGTTTTGTATATACTCAATCATTTTGTTCAGAATAAATAATGCATGTTTAAGTTTACTGCAAGGAATAAACTCTTCGTGTAATCAAACTTTAATCGAGGAGTCATCCGCATATATATAAATCATCTTAATTAGTTCTCGCTGAAATAAACATGATGTCAATTTCAGCTCGAGGAATTCAGACAGTGAGATATATATCCTTGAGAGAAAATGAACTTGTAAAATGATCAGACCCAAATTCATCCCACATCATTTAGTTCTGAAATATCTTAACTCTTAGATAAGATGAGAACATATTCCACCGTTCACTTTTCACGAACTATCTAAATAAATGACTAATTTTATGTAAATATTTTCTAAATGGTTTGCATCATTTGTAAAAAAATAAAACAGTATTTGTTTAAACGTAACAAGAAGGATGGTGTTATTCCCTTAGTAATGCTTATCGCTTAGATAGGGTGATGAAGATTAGCCAGCTGTCCTATAATCTAATTTCTTCAAAACTTTACCTCATTTAGAAACCTTTTGACGCATTGGCAAATAGAGTAGGCATATATCGAATGGAACTGTTTAATTATGGTCTCCTCTATTCGCTTATACAATTGTGTAGCTAAGAATCATTCACAGTCTGCATTGGCAAATACAAATCCATTGTCCATGTACAGTTTTAAATTCAGGAAATTGATATTCATCAAAACATGCCTTTTTCATGAATATTCATGACTGCAGTATTCTGTGTCTGGCTGCAGTTCTCACTGAATGATAAAAGAGCTTGAGCCCAGACAGTAACCATAGAGAACCTAACAATTGATTCTCTTTGTCGGAACAAGTATCTTGTAAGTATTTTGATGGATATAAGGGCATACGCTTATACCGGTTTTTAAGGGTTTATACATTTACTCGTATATACAAAAGTGCATACAAGAGGCAAAATTTTAGAAAAAAATTGCCAATGAGAAATACAGGACCAAAGAAGGTGTGGTTTAAAACCAATTAAAATAAAGTTAATAATCAATATTTGAACTTGGCATCATCATGTCGAGACAGAGCCATCTACTAAGTGCTAAATGCTAAAACCTTTGAATACAAACTACATATGTTAATTGAACATAACAAGATTAAGGTGTTACAGTAAAAGGATATACATAAGTTAACCTCCATCATCATGATGTTTATAATGCTTTGCAAAAACGTCGTAATTTAAAAAGATTTCCTAAAACGCAAAGGCGCGCAACTGTCTGTTCGACATATGCAAATGTTTTACAAAAAAGTTGCAATTGGTAATCGGAGGTTCCTTGAGTGAACTTTCCAACATGCATGTTACAATATCTTAGCACGCACACAGGCTTTATTATCAAACACTTGTAGTCATGATTGTGTTTCTTACGGAGAGGAATAGTTGGAAAATTTATTTTCAATAACCATATAGGTCATGAGTCCATGCGTATACAAAAACAATAAAGGCAATGTATTGTTTGTATGTATAATTTTCAACTGTCGGTTGTCAAGCGCGAATGGAACATTTAAACCACGATATTATACTTATAAGAGAAACGTTTAGGTTTTGTTTTGTTTTTGTTTTTTTGTTTTTTTGTTTGGTTTCTTTTTATTTCTTTCATTTTAAAAATATTGGATCCATTTTCAGCATTATATTTGTGCATATACACGATACGCGATGTCAATCAATTTGGTCTCAAAATAGTACTCCCTCACCCCCCCCCCCCCCACACACACACACGCTTCCGTTTATTAGATTTTTTTTATAAATAAATACATCCATATATACAGTCTAAGAGTTCGTTAGCTCCCACTTATTTATAAATCAGAAACATAAAACACCCGTCGTCGTGATAAATCAATCAATGTATGCTTGACAATACGCCAGGAGAATATCAAGAAAAAGAATCACTTGTCTGTATATAAAACAATTGATTCATCGAGTTGACGTCATCCGTATGGTTGTGTATGTGTGCGCGTTTTTTTTTTGTTTTTTTGTTTTTTTTTGCTGTTTTTTTTTTGTTTTTTTTTTTTTTTTTTGTCCATTAATGGTTAAATGCTAAAATATTCTCGATTTGTTCTATATATGTTTTTGTATAAACTCTCAGCAGTAAAATATGCCCTTCTAAAGGAATTAAATGTATACTATACAATACATTAAAATCAAACTATTGCAATATAGATACTGAAGCATCACGTTATCGAGGTATAACGAGGAAAATGACAATTCTATAGTTTAGCCTCCCAGGAAGTACATGGCGTAACATTTGGAACAAATTAAATGGATTATCCACTTAGTATTTCTTGTTTACACTATTTATAACAAAATAACATAGTAGATGTGAAAGATGTACCGGAATGTAAATTAATCATACTACATATACTCGTGTAAACAATTTATTGATAACTTGATTACCTGGTTTTAAAACTGCAAGTCTTGGCTCTTAATTTCAAAACATGGTGCAGAATGATTGTAATATTAATGTGCCTGATACCTTTTGATGAAACGTAATGCCTTGCTGAATCTTTCTGTCATACACACATAAAATTTGCTTGGAGATTATTAACATAATAATCTTTCCAGCTGTACGTTGTAGGGTTTATTTTTAATTGACAATATCTTATTGACAATATGCTTTTAGTTTTCTGGTAATAATTCTTCAATTATCAATATTTTCATTTATAAATATAACGCACGCTGATACATATCAGATGTCAGGTTTATGTATAAAATTCAGACCTTAACAAAATTTGCTTCAGTGCTTTATTACCAGTATCAAATTAAATGTTTTTTCTATCCTACAAAAGTAAGTACATTTCTCTTTCAGCTACATAGATATTAAAAAAATGATCTCAAAGAAGTTTTGTTCATAGTATTATCACAACTGTATAACTAATTTGTTTGGAACGTAATAAAAGGCCCGAAAATGAAGTAATACAGAAAAAAAACATTTGCTATATCAAATCAAATATACCATACGAGATGAAAATATGTTTCAGGAGAAAGGGATTAAAGCAGATTTTCCTTTGAGATTGGCAAGATCCATCTAATATCATTTTTTAATTGTTAAACATCCTAGAGTAGACTTTTACATTTCTTAAGATGTAGGAACATTCAGATTTATCAGATAATCTGCGGGTTTTCTTTTTTTTTTTTTCTTCTTTTTTTTGCGCTTTCATTGAAACCTATCTCATACGGATAAAATTACATGATGTATTATAAAGAAAACCATTTTGTACTTTCTGGCATTTTCATTAACAGTGTTATCTTTGATTGGGAGTATTAATTATTAATCCTTTCCCTCATATAGACTCATTTTGACGCACTCAATAGGTACCACATAAAGCCTGATCTGCAGAAAACCACAGTTAAACCTTACCAAATTTAATTATTAAGTCCTCATTTCCAGACCACTGAGGAGCAGCGAACAGCATAAAACCTGATCAGCCTGCGCATAGGTCTTTTTGTGGCGTTCTCTATGAGGGAAAGGGTTAAGGATGTAATGTATGATGCTCCCACTGTACTCTTAACTTATATGTAATTCATGTATATATTAAATCATACTCCTGTTGACATGAAAAGAAGGTAATGTGCACGAATGTAAAACAAAATATACATGCCAATATGGTGTTATATTTAATGTTTCTCTTTCTCTCTCATTTTGTTTTTAAAAATTACTTCAAATCATCAATATACTTGTGGCACAATGATCAGATATATTCTACATTACTTAACTTTTTATCCTAAAATGTTACTATACGGATGCATCCATTAAGAGCGTGCATTTCATTCACTTTTCTGTGGCTTCATAAATGTGTCTTAAGTTAGAGAGGTATGCGTCTTCGTTGAAAAAGTATATATATTTCTGAACCTGCTTCCGTTATTTCCCCATATTCTACACGATGGAATACTTTGAAAATCATTCAGAATGTTCACAAAAAAAAAACTCCACATAATATGGCAGTAACGTCAGCTAAGGATTTGTTCGTGTTGTATAGAGGTTCATATTATACTGTGTTATTTTGAGATTTAAATTTCCGCCATTCGTGTTTCAGTCATATAGTGACACACAGTTACATGAATCTCGGATAAGGGCGTCGATTTAAGAACATGAATCCCTATATCTGTCTCTGTCTCTCTTTTCTATATGTTTATCACTCCTTTTAATTCCAAGACTAAGCGGTTTTCGACTGGTCGTGAAATATGTGCTCGTACACCCATGATAAGTCGTAACATTCAACTGGTCAACATCACTAGGTAGATGTCAAGACATTCATGGCACTTACTATCAAAAATATAAATTAACATAAAATTAAACGGTCAACAAACAATTTTACTAGAAAAGCATGCAAATGTATATTAAAAAAGAGATGTCATATACGCCTTTGTGCTTTAAATTCGAATGTAAAAAAACAACAGCAACATCATTTTCCTTCTTGAACATAAACATTACATGATAGAAAAATTCAGACATCGTGTATTTGTCTGTGTGTCGTATTATATTCACAGTTTGGCCCTAAACTAAATCATAAATCTTATCTCTGATTTTAAACTGATACAATGGTGGTTTTTCCAACAATCACTCGTTATTTCTTTATAGTTCTCGTATTTTAAAGCCCTTTAAATACGCGTTGAAATCTTACAGGATCCTTCCTCCATTGTAGAATGAACCTGGGAATAAAATTTGATAATAATGAGGATGTTATCATTACAGACATGCAAGAATAGCACGTTTGATTAGATGATTTTTTTTTTCGCACTATCTGTAAGGTTTTCGAGTTCTGTTGGTGGTAAAATTTGATGAAGTGTCGATATAAATGCCTCATAAATCCATCAAATTAAATTCAAGTTATGTTTTTATTCTTCAGATATATCTGGTTTGTGTAATATATACGGTATTTAAATACATTACGAGAGGATGTTAAAATAGCTTGTGATACATGGGGCTCTGAATCATTATCCTATCTATCACTTCGCTGCAGAAAGCTGATAGTAAAAACCATAAATTACGTCAGTTGAAGCGAGGCTGGAGGAGGATAGTCCATTATGTAAGTATTGTTATATAAGTAGGGATTAACCAAGGACTTTTCACTAGAATACCAGACTGAAAGAAATCTGAGTCTGATATTCTATCATTTTGAATATAAGTGGGTAAGGACCTGAGTTTTTACAGTTAGATTCATGTTTAATGTTCATAAGAGACAATGTAGATCACATGTATATACACATGTTTGTATCCGCTATTTTTTATTTTGGAATATTTCATCTGTAATCAAATATAAAAAAGTTCTCAGCACGTTATATCTATGCTATTTTACCTTTGTCGAATTTTATTGTCATTTCTGAAATTTTGCAAACTTTTCAATGGTTTTGTACGATTTTGTAATTTGTTAATTATTTCTCGTGTACAATTTAATTAATCTTTACTTGATTTTTAAATAAATGACATTGATTCATTTTATAATTTTGTGTTTATCTTAAACACAAGCATTTCTGTTAACTTTTGTGTTAACTTTAATAAAGCCTATAATGACAAGCCTAATTGTATTAATGCACTATTAATTTTACCGCATTTACAGAACTCTGTAGGTAGCAGTTTACTCCTATTTTCCATACACGTTATTAATCATTAGAAGTCTTTGAATTTTCCACCTGGAGCCTCCCTTACAGTAAGTGACGTAAGCTACCTTTTATAACGACTTGACGATAGACAAAATATATATAGTTAATATATGTGCATTTAAGTCATGGCACAAACAGAACGGAAGAAATGAATGTACATGTACATGAATTTCAAAACTGAAAAATAAAAGATGAAAGTATTTGTCACGTATCTTAAGATTTAATGCTATTTTGTTTTGTTTATTCGTTTTGTTTCATGAATTGCTGTTTTAAATAAAGTATTAGTATTCTTTTGGTAAGAATATTGAATATTGGTAGTGGGCCATTACCATCATCTCGTTTTTAACACACGTTTTTCAGATAATTCTCAGAGAAGTGGTCAACGGATCCTATATTAGAGGCCAGACATATGCTTCTGCTACTGAATCAGAAAATGTGATGTCTGCTAACTGAAACATTCCGATTTGAGATTCTTAATTAACACGCTATGATACTTTATATTTCTAAAATGCAGCTACCCCGAACTGTCATCCTTTTCACTTTCTGTTTGAGGTCGGTTTGACGACATGTTTTTCATGTAAAATAAATCCATTCATTTTCATAATAGATATGATTTTCAGGTACAAGAAGGGTGTGAGTTTTAAGGCAACCCGGATAAAATGTATGTTAAAAGTTAAATCAATGAATGTTTTTTGAAATTTATAGCACCCTTTCTAGACAGAGCAGTCTACAATTAATTTGATGAATTCTAAGTATTTGCATGAACAAATAACGAGTGTACACACGTTAATTGAACTTAACAATATTTAGTGCTTTAGTCAATGGATATCCATAGGTTCACTTCCATAAGCGAATGCAATGTCGTAATATAAAATGATTACCCAGAACGCTATGGCACACAACTATATGTTTGACATACGCAATTATTTCCCAAATTAATTTTAATTTAAAATAAGAAGTTCCTTGACTGAAGACTCAAATTCGCGAGTTACAATATGTTAGCAAGTACACACATTAACTTTTATTTCATTATGTGCGATATGAGTCGCCCTATGCAACTTTGAGCACCTGTCGCAACATCTCTAGTGGTCTGCCTAAAAGCAAAATATGGGGGGTTCTCTAGCAATTATAGAATCATAATTAGCTAGACAGCGGGAAGCTGGTCTCTTTAGCAAAATCTCAGAAAACTGCTGGATAAAATGTATATTTCACCATATGAGTGGTTCTCCTTTTGACCCTGTCTGATGTTAGTATGTTAAATACATTTTAGGAAGAGTGTGATACATAATAACGGACCTTATATTATGAGCAATAATCTCAATCTCTGACACCAGCATCAACACACGAACACATTGACACAACAAATAAACATTGATCTTCGCGAAGATCATACCGATTCAAAGGAGAAATATGTTATGAGAAATAAATTAATTTACGTTTTTTTATGTTTTTGTGTTGTGGGACGCTGTTTTCATTTTCGTTTTAAATTGCGTTTACAAAAAAAGATCATTTAAAAGATATCTATAAATATAAACAGTCTGAGAGTTTCGTGTGTTCCCATTTACAACAAAAATCATATAAAATATGTGAAGTTTGTACTTCAATATAATCATAATCTACATACCAGACCTATGTATATAATATACTAATGGGTAACTGCAGGCTGAGCTCTTAATTTCAAAACACGGTGAAACTATTTAATTAATATAAAGAAGGCATGGGAAGTAATACCTTGCAAAATTGAATCTTTCTGTTATACATTCATGAAAAAATGATTTGGATATACAAGTATAATCAACATGTGGTTATCAGCGCACACTTTATGAGTCATTCAAGTAGTCCGTTATAGGGATTTGATTTTTTTATATGACAAGATATTATATAAAATATGGTTTTAGTTTTCTGCCATTACATTCTTTTATAATCAATATTTCCACTCACAAATGTGACTCAAGCTGACATTTATCAGCTTTCAGATCCATGCACATAATTGAAATCTCGACATAATTGGATTCACTGGTGTCATAGTAAATATGTGTCCATCCTGCAACATTAAATGCGTTTCTGTTTCAGTTACATAAATATTAAAATTAATGATCTCAAAGATATTACGTTGATAGTTTTTATTCACAACAACTGATTTTGCTGGTGTTTCCGAAACGTGATATAAGACCTGAAAATGGAGTATTGCAGAAAAAAAAACACTGCTTATATGAAATCAAATATATTATACGCGTTGAAAATATATTTCAGGAGAAATGGATGACAGTTAGTTTTCTCTCTGAGATTGACAAGATCCGTTTCGTGTAATATCTTTTTTAATATAGTTGAATATCCAGAACTACAAGATTTCTGCATTTCTTAGGATTTGGGAACATTCAGACTAATCAATGACATATATTTAAACAATGTCAAATTGTCCTTCCCGTCCTTTTTTTTATAAATGTAGCCATTATATAACTAATAAGTTTTATCTCTGATATAGAATATCTATTCACAATATATGTACGTTGAGACCGCACGTCCACTGAGCACTCAAATTATATAGAATTTAAATAATATTGTCGTAAGGCATTGTGCACGAATTTAAAACAAAAGGCTTAAATATTGATAAAGAATACTTATGTTTGTAATATTATGGTGTTACATGTACTATAATTATATGACTCTCTCTCTCTCAACATTTTGTTTTTAAGAATAACCTCAAACCCATCAAATAAGTAAGTGGTATAATAATCAAAAACAATCTACAGTACTTAACTTTTTATCCTAAAGCGTTATGACTGCATCAATTAAGAGCATTCACTTCTTCCAGTTTTCTTTGGCTTCATAAATGTGCCTACAATAAGAAAATTGTATGTGTTCTTATAAAAGAAGTTATTTCTAAGTCCTTTTCAGGTATTTTCCCATATTCTACATGATATACTTCTAAAATAATTTAGAATGTTCATAGAAAGTTCACATCAAATGACCGGGCGATACTTTATGCCGTAGAAAGTGGCAAAGAGGCTCATATTATATCATTTTGAGTTATATATGACCGCAATTCGTGGTTCAATTATATAGTAACACACTGTTATCTGATTCTCGGATATGGGAGCCGGTTTAGGCATGTGATTACTATTTTAATTAAAAAACAAAAACAAAAACAGAAGTTTGATACAAAAGCTAGACAGAAAAACCGACCTACTTATAAATAAATGAAAATGTGATGCTCCTGACAATAATACTTAATTTGGCGAGTTTCATATTTTATTTAATGATTGAATTACGTGCCTAATCATCAGTGCTCAATTAATACGTGATACGTAAAGTTATAACATCGCAATAAAGTTTAATTGAATGGCAAAATCGAAAACGATTTCTCACCCTCTCCCTTACTGTTGCGCCGCTCTATTTAATACAAGGGATAAATCATTTTCGTCTTATCGTGAAATCTGTACTCGCACGTGCACATTTATTACTCTTAACACCAAGCTGGACAACATCAAAAGGTAGATTTCAAGACTTTTCGGAACTTACTATCAATGAAATAATCTATCACAAAAAAAGGATAATTAAACAAATATTTCAACTAGAAAATCTTGCACATGTATTTTATAAAACAGAAATGCTTGAATGTCGAATGTCGAAGTTCTTTGACAGTATATATTACAGATGGTGTGTGTGTGTGTGTGTGTGTGTGTGTGTGCTCACATTACGATTCTAAAATGCTATGAAAAATCATAAACTTATCTCTGATAAAAGATACTTTTTTCCCGACATACACAGGTTATTCCCTTACAGTTCTTCAAATTTATAGCACAATAAAGATGCGTTGAAATCTTACAGAACCCTGTTTCTGTCGTGAAATAAAACTGGGAATAAATCTTGATAATAATGAGGATGTTATAATGGCAATCGTAAGAGGAGCGTATTTGATTAGATGGTTTGTATTTCCAACTTTTATAAGGTTGTCGAGTTCTGTTGCTGGTAAAATTAGATGCAGTGTCGATGTAAATGCCTCATAAATCCATCAAATTAAATTCAAGGCATGTCTTTTGCTCTTCAGATACATCTGGTCTGTATTAAATTCAATATATTTATGATATTAAAAAAATATCACGAGATGCAGGTGTAATACCTTGTGGTACAAGTGATTCTAAATTGAATTCCTGTCTGTCACTTCGCTGCAAGGAAGCTGATAGCAAACACTATAACAGTATAAATAACGTCAAAGCGAGGCAATTTTAAATTGAAGGAAAAGGAAAGTCCATTATAATATAAATAGATCAACCAAGAACTTTACCACATACTCATCAAAATGCAAGAAAGAGAGAAATCAAGACCGAAAGGATGTATGATACATGTATTCTACCATTCTAAATATTAGAGGTCAGAGACCTTAGTTGAATGTTTTTCATAAAACGTCAATAAAAACAATGTCCTATAGGTCACATGTAGATCCATTTTTTTTTTAAATATTTAATCTGCTTTTCATTTTCAGAAAGTCCTAAGCCCGTTGTATCTATATTATAACCGTTGTCGCATTTTTTTCGTATTTCTGTGATTGTTTAAACGTTGTTTGTTTGCTTTTTCAACTAAATGTATCTTGCACATTTTCATTAGTAGTGATGTCTTTTCTGAATTTTATAAACAGATGTCGTATATAGATTTTGATAAGACGAGAAGAAAAATCCGATATAAACAATATCAAGATGTTTAACATTTTATATAGTGATGTGCGTATTTTGATAACTGTATTTGTGTGCTCTATTTGATGTTAACTTTAATTAAAACAAACATCATCTTTTGGTATACATACAATTATTAGGAGCTAGATTGCATTTAATGTAAGTCTGTAAGTGGCTATTAATCAATCTACAAATTAGCCATTTATACCCACAAAGTATTACAAACCTTACATATGATTCCAACTCATATTTCAAATTGATTCAAAGTCATACCAATCAGCATCTATCTACTAATTTATTAAAATAAATCAAGGGGAATCCCAGGGAAATATGGTTTACACGAATAGCTTTATTTTGATAAAAGTGTTTTTTAATATTCATTTTCATTAATAAATACAAGCTATCACATACCATACGCATATGTGAAGCTTTAATCTAACTTAAAAAGCGTGGACAGGACGGTCGCGTGGTTACAGCCTTTGGCTTTTCCTCCTGTCTCCCTTAACGTGTAAGTTTTCGAATCCCGGTCTGGTCACTCAGTTTTTTCATATGGATATTTATCATATGACGATATGTATAAACACCTGTTTCCGATTTCGAATTATCATCACGTATTTTCTTATATTTAACACGTTACATGTAACTATATTACACCGCGTCATGCGCGTGTTGCCATGCCTCGAATATTTAGCGTTTGACGTCACTTGATATGAAGTCATCATATTTTACGGTTTATTTAAAACGCCTGTTACTTACGTTTATTTATCCCTATATATTGGTATGCATTTTTGAAATGTAACTAACTCTGATTGAAGCTATGTCTTACTTACTGTTATGTTGATAATGTATGAGAAATACACACATTGAATCTTTATTTTCAGCTATTGTTTTCGATACTTTTTCTTGGTATAAGATTACAACTAGTATATATTGTTCACAATTCGGTCACCTACAGTCATTCATGATTTTGTTTTGTTGTAATAATCGAAGTTTACTGATTTTAGGTCATATGAGACTAGAGGCTCTCTTAGCAACATTTTCATTTAAGTAATAGTTGATATAAAATGACAGCCCTAGTAGAATCATCACGTCATAGCAACAGTTAACAGAATAAACGCGTACCATCGGGATGATTCAAAGATCGGAAGATCCTTATCCGATGATGTCATACTTATTTCGGAAATAGGTCTTGGCAAACAATGACATGAAAAGCACACCGGGGGTTTTTGGTACCTTGAACGTTGATTTAATCCAGCGCAAAACAATTATTTTTCTCATCAGAAATGACTTAAGAATGTTGAAAACGCCTTCATTTATGGAACATTTGTATGCGGTTTACGTCAAGTCTTGATGTCACCATGATGAAAATAAAAATGGGTTTCATTATGAATGCTTATATAAAAGTCGGATACGTGTGTTTGTACAATTATATAAAAAGTCATACGAGGTGAAATCTTCCAACACCGACATTTTTTGGGGGGTGGGGGGTCATTTTTGGTCATTATCTTACTATTAATAAGTGCAGTAATGTGATCATATCGATAAAATATGAACTTGTAAAACTCAGAATAACAATGATATATTTAGAATGAGGACACCAATATTTGCATTTGTTTTATTTAATTCAATAGATATTCAAACATTTCAACAACATCATCTTAGCGGGTCCAAACTTTGCAGCAAATTTTCTCATATACCATAAATATTTCTATTTTAAAATATCCTTACTAACAATGATCAAATACGAATAACATCTTGGATTATTATTGAAGGATCATGTGAAATACCAGGATATCAAAACCCACACACATTTTATTCTCAGAAATGTGAACACTTTGACCCACAATAACTTTGTTTGCTTGCTTTGTATTTTCTATTAAGTTATTTCCCATTCATTTGACAGATTGATTCAAATGACAGCTTTTAGTGATACAGAAATTATAAACCAACCTTGCGTGTGCTGAAAATCAATAAAGTATGTCTTGAGAAGATTTTATGTAAATCAGAATAAGCAGAATTCCTTACACCAGTAAATTTTCAAAATAAGAAACCATACATGTTTAAATTCCTGTAGCGTTCGATTCGGTTCTGTTTAAATCGTAAAATACACAAACGATGTAAAGCGGACGGAACTTGTATTTTATGACCTTCATAACATAATATGCAACATTCACTCAACAAAGTTACTTTCAGAAAGTCGAACAACTCTACTCCCGTATTACAGAAGAGATGATAAGAATTCAAATACAATAGAATATATCAATTATGTTTATAGATTCGCTAATATTAAATAGGAGATATTTGTTTGCGTTTATCACTATGTTATGCCTTTAACCCTTTCCCTCATATAGACCCATTTTGACACAGTCAATAGGTACCACATAAAGCATGATCTCCAGAAAGCCAAACTCAAACCTTACCAAATTTAATTGTAAAATCCTCATTTCCAGACCACTGAGGAGCAGGCTGATCTGGTTTTATGTTGTTCGCATAGGTCTTTTCATGGTTTCCTCTATGAGGGAAAGGGTTAAACATTTCAAATATAAGTTTAGTGTACTCTATAATGTTTATAAACTAAGCAGCCTAACGGGTTAGTGGCCACGAAGCATCTATATAGATACCTATTTTCACTCCTCGAATTATAGATTTATATATAAAATTGCCTACACTTGCATTTAGAAACATTGGTCAAGATCTCTGAAAATTTATATCTTCATATATGTAATTGTAATTTTCCCCTTCGCAACAGATTTATTATATAGGTTAAGCGCTGCCTGGAGTTTTGTGCCCTCTTAACAACAAGGGTTTAAACGCGCAAAGAACACTCGAGAGACTGATTTGTTGGGAATGTGACAATTACACAGGACTCCAGATATAACAAGGAAGTCATTACTTTTGAGGAGGAATTCAACTCTTGAAGCCCGTCATTAAGAAATAGATGTCCGGGATTATCATGCATGACTTCCACATACTCACGTGTTTACGTATATAATATTGTCATTGTTTGCGTGATTTAAACTTCAAGCCGTCAGTATTACAGTCAAACTTGAGACTTTGAAGGGCTACCTCGCCGCTGTATCCGGCCATTTTCATAGTCATAGTTTGGCATTTCGTTCAACTAGTGCCGTGACCGATTTCACGAAATGTATAAATATAAAAGAATCTCATAAAAAGATATTATTCTGTGTAATAGTTAACTCTCAAACTATGCAAGTGATTAACAAGATTAAGATGATGATCATCTACCATTTACGCATTTCTACAAATATTATAGAGGGAAAAAGCAGATAAAATAGTCTTTGATCTGTGTCAAGGAGAATCTTAATTTGACTAAATCAACTCTGTTTCGCTGTTTTTATCTGCAGAACAGATCAGATATTACGCAAGCATGCTATTAACGGCTCTTTATTTTATTTCTGATTTGTTTTTAGTCTGTCTATTAAAATGTAATATCAGTTTTAAGGATGTAATAGTGTTGAAGAGGAAGATGTTTCTCGTTCAAAAGCTAGGTGTAAAAGAGAGCGACCTTGAAAACCTTATTTAGTCATGTTATGTCCGATAAGTAACATCCCGATAACCAGCCAAACAATACTGGAACTACCCTCAGGATATTGATCAAGGGAGACATGCCAATATCTATTTTAACGATTTTCATATATCGCGGACGAGGCTCGAACCCATAACGACCATAATTACTCAACTCTATACCTTTAATATCTTTCTTTACAGTATAAAATAGAACCCTAGTGCACAGAACCAACGATCTATCGTAAATCAGCTGGAAACCCCTTCAAGGAAAGCTTGTTCACAGAAAAAGTACTTATTATTTTTTTAAATGATTTTTTGAAGATGAAACAGTTCAAAAAGCCATATTTAAAGATGCAGTACTCCAGATACGTCAATTTAGGGCAAATATTTTGAATCTCTCAATTTGTAACAAACCATGGATATTTATCATCTATGATGGACCCTCGGTAAAGAAAATGTTCGTAAAAACTCACCTGATCCCTTATATTATTTGTAGATTACCTACAATACCGTGATCATATCAACAAATACGAATTTAACAGCCACCGATTCGGAAACTGCCTAATTCACATAAATATAAATACAAGCCATCTAAAAATAGAAGTGTATGCACTACTTCATTTGGGAGTATAGTTCTCAACTTTATTGAAATATTTCTTCGATGAAAAACAAATGTTATGCAACTACAGAACAGAACGCATTATTTCTTTCTTTTTTTTAACTTTTTCATATAAACTTAGCTTATATTTTATATTCTGTAAACATGGTATATTTACTATCGTTTATCAGTTTAAAAGATGAACTGCAAATACAAACATGTTTGCTAAAATTGTTATTTTTCATTGGCATAATCTTTCGTTGGATAGGCATTTGCTTAAGCGCAGTGTCTATTACATGTAATACTTGTTCTATTTTCGTGGATTTTAATATTCGTAGTTCATTGAAATAGACAAATACTAGTCCCCAATTATATTTTGTGAAAATACAAAATATGAAAGGATTCAAGTCGACCATTCAAATCTGTCTTGAGCTTGTAGCAAAAATAATTTTCAATATGTCATTTTACTTTTTGTCTTCAACATAATTGTGATCACAACTTGTGGCCTCATTCTACAAGTAATAGCAGAAATATCCTTTTAAGAAGGCTCAGTGTATCTTTATAGAAATGATGAAGATATCATACAATGCAATCGGTAGTGCTTGTAAATCAAACAGAAATAAAACTAAACATAAGACAGAAAAAAAAGTGAAAATTACGACGATGATTTAAATTTGATAGGCAGGAGGATATATAATCTAATCCAATCAGTAAACATCTGTAAATGCATCAAGTAAATTACAATAGTGGCTTCATAACATTAATGGTGATACAATTATCATATTTACATGGCTTCATTTCAAATCGTGAAAAAATGTCACGTCTTCACAGTAAGGCATTTCGTTCCACTTTACAATTCTTAAGGACAAAAAGGTACAGTAAAAGGCAAAAGTTTAGCAATCATAATGGAGAGATATTCTTTACTTGACCTCAGTTTGACGTTTGATTCAGGCTTCGACGTCGGTGCCCTGATTTTTATTCTGATTCTATTTAAAACCAAAAAGTCAATGTCGTATTATTATTACGCAGATTAGGGAACGTTGACTGATTTTTAAACAGACCATGAGTTCGAAATGTACAACCAGAAAAATGCCAGGAGACATTAACCCCAAGTATAATAAAAAGAAAAAACACCGAGGTAAAACGTTAACATAGTGGTTACTGGTAAGAGACATTGAAATTCCAATATCCGTTATAGTGCATTGATTTTAACGTTGCAATCAAAAGCAAAAGCAATTAAATTCCTCTTGTAATGACCGGATTAGTGCTTAGATTCCCTACCATTCAAACTTAAGCTACTATTCAAATGTAACAATCTGCAAGGCTAACCTTTGTAATGCGATAAATGCTTATTCTGCAATCTAAACGGCTAACAGCAAACGCGACTCATCTATGAAACGGAACTAATGAGGGTTACAAAATGGTACGTGATATCGCATTTATGAAAGTGGACAAAATAAATATAAATATTTAAAATAGTTTTAATTTTTTTTTTTTATTCGTCTGTTATATTAATTTATAAAAAAACAACAACGATAGAATGCCTGATGACAAACATGTTTAATTCGATTTTTTTCTTAATTGTATCTAGTCTGTCTTGTTTCTAGTCTGTGTTGACTTTGCACCTGGTGAATTGAAGATACATGTGTAACTGTATCAGATTTCATGTATATTAAATAAAATTTATATCGTAAGATTTTTCATATAGAACGGTTTATACCCAGAATATTCACGAGAAAAAGACTTGCTAGAGACTCATTTTAAAAATGATTGAAATAAAAATGTATTTGAAATAAACAATTCTTGGAATAGATGAACATTGTCAGTAATTCAAACAAGTATTTCTTTCGTATCGTTCCGTGTATATTCCTATGTGGCGGAATGTCAAACAAGTTGACAGCCTACTTTCGATGATAAAAATGTTTTCAAATCATCAGCCATTAAAACACATAGTAGTATTTCCCCTTGTCGCATTTTCTTGATTTTGACATTTTGCCGTCTGAGATACTGGAAATCAATCTTTCTAAAATATAGTGTAGACTCAGAATAGAATCCTAAAATTTAAAATAGTCCAAAAACACACATAAATACCTTGTTTTTTTAGTGATAATACATAAAAATATATTAACAGACACTTACATTTAGTAAAATTTGACTTGCAAAAGATTCATTATTTTGTGTTTGGATTAAGATAAAGTTTACGGAGAAAAATAAATTATTACCCAACGGTCATATTCGCAAATCACTTAAGCAAAATATGACTTAATCAAAAAATAGCAATTGATAAAGAGCATTGCATCTGTACCATTCCTACATTTTGGCGTAAATGACCATGATGGCAAGTACTTGTTTACATTATGTGGTTATATCATTAATAAATTGTTTGGTTTGAAAGTCTGACATTCATGCATTTCAGAAAATATAGGGCCCTTTAAAATTTCAACACTGTTAAATTATTCTTTATAATTCGAAAATACGGCCCCAGGTAAAGGCATTCGGATATTTAATGTATCTAAGCGTACATGTAAAATTTATCTCCGACTGTAAGTTTCAAAAGAACTACAAACTTAAGAGCTTTCGTCAGACTGCGAAACTTAGAAACATACACGATATGTATTATGTTTGATTGATTTATCACATCGACAATATTTCAGTCATTTAGAAACTATGTCTACTTGAGATAGATATAGTGCTGCCACACTATAGTATCACGCCGTAAACATATGAAAGGATACCACACCCATACACATTATTTATAAAGTTAAACGAGACTTACCTTAAGTTGATGTTCAACTTTAATTCTGCTGCTACCAGATCACGGGGTTTATGAGATGAACACTTGATCCTATCGAGTTGTCAGTAAGTCAGGCTTTAGAGGGGGATAAATGCAGTCCATGAATAAATTAAGACTGGGTGGGAGAGGAGGGCATAAACCCCGTGGTCTGGTAGCAGCAGAATTAAAGTTGAACATCAACTTAAGGTAAGTCTCGTTTAACTTTATAATTCTGCTGTACTAGACCACCTGGGGTTAATGAGATTTTAGAGGTCATGACTGCATTATCGAATGTTAGCTAGTCAAAAAACAATATCTGAGGCATTGAAATGCATAACAAGGAAAATTTTTTTTCTATTTAATATTATACAGTATACTAACTAATCATTTTTCATACATTGAGTACATTTAGCACAATAAATGGGTGTCAAAGTAATATTTTGTCAAAATATATAGAAAATATATTTATGAAACTTGCCAAAAACAAAGCATATCTTTATGTTTCACAGGTTCCCACGTTCAGACTAACTACAGAGTAAGCAAAAACTGCTTAAGTGCTAATTATTAAACATACTCGGACAATGTATACAATAGTTAGGTAACTAATCTGACAAGTAAGCAACCTCATAGATTAAATCCCGGCAAGAGATTCTATACGCATTAGTGTCAGTAATGAATAAAATAAACATAATGCCTTCAATTTATTTTGAACTACTCGTTAATATACTCTCATAAAACTTTCGGAACGTACTATCCCTTTTCCACCCAGCAGTTTTCATTATTGTGTCAACTGGCACCGCTGATAAAGCTGCACTGCAGGCCGCTGACCTGGTGCTGTGAGCACTAAACACTGACATGTCAATTCCTGATTCTGATAACACATGTCTTATCCAGCGTCTAAGTGTATCCTTTGATACTTGGCCATATGGCTTCTGTGTGCTGATAAATAACCTAGGCCCTGTCCTTAGCATCTCAGTGCGTATAATATAAGCATTATATGTACTTACAACACACAATTGCCTGTCTGCACAAAATTCAACAATGTATATCTCTTGCAAATGCTTGTTGGGCTTTGATTGTTTTAAAAGATCCCCAAATCGAATTTTTAGATCAGTTTTTGTACATAGAATATTTCAAGCACCAAAGCAACATCCCTTGTGCAATTATACTTTGGCAAAGCAGGTTTCCTGTTGAAAATGCCTTTCATAAATTTTTTAACTAGAACGCTTTTACTTATATTTGTATTTCCAAACAAAGCCGCTTGACTAGAAATTGCCGATTTTGCCGTGTTTATGGTACTGTAACTAAGATTACTTTCATGTAATTGACACAAAAATTCAAGAATATGGTTTACAGATGGTTGAAATTGATCAATCTCTGTCTGATAACAAAATGAATGCCACTTCTGGAGATATGTCTTGTATTGTTTTTGTGTTGTTGTCCTCCAGGCTGAGATGACAATTTCTGCAGCCTGTCCTGATATGCCCGACAAGTTGAGCTGTTCCCTGAGACTCGAAATACTCCAAGTCTCATTTTGGGTAGAGGGTGTTTCTTTGTCGCTTTGTTGTTCTTCAGTATTTTCAAAGTTTCTGGTAGACTGATGACACACCATTTTTAGCAACACTGGGAACCACGGTTGAGTTGGGAAAAAAGGCGCTACAATTACTGCCTCTGCCCTGTCAATAGAATTTTTTTGTAGGACAGATCCTAGCATGCTGAATGGACAAAACACATATGATTAAAAATCACTCCAACACAGAGAGAAAGCATTGATTGCAAATGCACTGTTTTCTGGAGTAAATGAGGCATATTTTGCAATTTTCTTATTTTTTGAAGATGCAAATAAATCAGTATCAAATACTCCAAAATTTTCCTCAATTTTTTGAAAAAGTGTTTCATCTAAAGACCACTCCATGTCATCTGACAATTTTCTACTAAGTTTATCTGCGACTGTATTTAATTGCCCTGGTATGAAATAGCATGTCAACCAAATATTTCTTTTAAAGCACCATAACTAGATTTTCCTAACTAAATCGTTTAAATGTGACTTTCTACCACCCATTTTTGAAATGTATTTAATAGCTGTCGTGTTGTCAAGGTGAAGCTGAATGTGTTTATTTCTTGCATCAGCACAAACATTCTTTAACACTAGAAATGCTGCATTCAATTCTAAGAAATTAATGTGATGTGTCCTTTCTTCTTCATCCCACTGCCCACTACATTTATAGTCATTAGTAACATCAAACCCACCCCAGCCAAAACCAGAGCTGTCAGACTCTATCCTACGACTGGGCTTATCTAAGGTAATGGGCTTGAAAGCAGATAATAGATTATCAATCCACCATTGAATACAATCTTGTGATTGTTTAGAAATCTGCATCTTTGCATCAAAGTTCCCCCTGTGAACTTTAAGGTTATAATCTCTTTCAATTTCTAAAGATTTATAGAACAATGGAGCATAACGCACTCCAGGTTCACTTGCAATACATTTCCCTATGAACTTGGCAAACAGTCTGTTACAAACACACTCCTCATTAACTGCTCTGCAAGGTTAACTATGTCTTTGATCTTATCAGGTGTTAATCTGACAGTCATTGTTAATGAGCAAATATTAAATCCAACAAAGACTATCTGTTGAGATGGCTCAATTACAGATTTCTTGGGATGTACCGTAAATCCCAAATTATCTGCCAAACGGACGGTGTCTAAAACGTTATCTCTACACTGAGATATTGTAGCACCCTGAAGCAAACTGTCATCAATATAACCAACATTTGTATGTCCCTTCTGGCGTAAAATTGAGAACATCGGCTTAAGGAGTTTTGTAAAGATGCGGGGTGCCGAAGAAAGTCCATTAGGTAAGCAAGTAAACTCATAAATCTGATCCTGCCACTGAAACCGCAAATATTTCCGATAATCTTTGGCAATAGGGACACTGTAATAAGCTTGAGATAAGTCCATACTAGCAAAGTAACGTGTAACTAAATTCAATGCACTTTTTAGTGTTTCCATTTTAAAATGTCTTTTCTCTACATAGTTATTAAGATCTTTTAAGTTTAAAATCAATCTGTGACTACCATCAGTTTTTGGTCGCAGGAATATACCTGATAAAAATTGACATTTAATAGGCTGAGCTAGCTCTATCACACCTAATTTTAGAAGTTTGTCTAATTCATCGGAAACATGCTGCTTTTCTTTTGAATTCAAATCAACTGTCTTTCTATAATTGTTCTTATTGGGTACTGTATCTGACTGAAATTCAATGGTGTAACCATTTCAACTATGTCAAGTAAATATTTGTCTGATGTGATAGACATCCACATGTCCAAGTGATTTGATATGTTCCCTGCCCTGAACTGATCTGGAGAGTTAATATGGTTAAGATTAATTAGATCTTTATTCACTGGACTTATATCACTGTCTACTTCAGTGGCTTGTATGGAACCCTTGGAGCTGTATTTTTCTTTGAAGCCTGCTGCCGTGCCCATGTTGGGCTCTTGTGGGACCGCCTGTCTAAAAAGAGTTTGATGGCTGTCGTCCAGACCATTCTTTTCTCCCACTATTGGGGAAACCTCTAATTGCAGACCGTGAAACTGATGACTTCTTCCTGTACTTTTTGTCGGGGTTTCCTATCTGCGTGCCAATGCGTTTGTGTTCGTTGATGGTTTTTAGTTGCTGCTCAAGGTCATCCCCAAATAACAATGCGGTTATTGGTACATTGGGCTTACATAACTTCTGGTATTTCATGTGTATAGATGGCTTCAGCAGTTTCTTTCGTACATTTGACATATCCCTGTGTGCAAAAGCAAGGAGCTGGAAACTCTCCGTTGCCAGGTCAAACAGCTCTTCATTGCCAGCATGTGTTTTTAACATGATGTCCATCATTTTGACCAACGGCATCATGCCTTTAGTCAATAATGTTTGATTTTTCTGCAGGATAGCATCATTCTTTTTGTACTTGATATCGATCGAATCTTCAGAATAAATTTCCTCATTTAGTTTTGGCACAACAAGGGATTTACAGTTCTCGGGAGTTTTGAACTTCTCCCCCATTTCAAGACCTTGTTTTAAGTCAAAGTTCTGTGAGATACCCCTGTTCACAGTTTGTGACAATTGATCATGGACTGGGGGTCCAAAATCACTCTTTGTGCCAAACAAATCCTCTAATTTCAGTAATTTAGTGGATTCTGACCTCCCTTGTTCCTTTACCTTTCCAGAAACATGGTCATCGATCTCACTTTCATCACTATCGGACGAAATATTGCTCAAGCCATCCTCCGAGTCTGAGCTGTCTGATATTTGGGAAGCCTTACGTTTACCAGTCAGCTCCCTATCTTGAATTTTCCTAACTTCAGCAGTTAGTTCCCTCAACATTTGTTGCTGTTGTTGAAGATATATTTTCGTCAAAGTCAGCTCTGATTCCACATAGCTGCGTAAAACCCCAGGTGGTCTGGTACAGCAGAACTTGACACTGGGCCAACCAGTCCTGGAACTACCTTTATATCCTTAACGGCATGCAAGGGAACTACTAGTATACCAGTCTTTGGTATTTGGCGGTAGGGGACGTAACCCACGATGTTTATTCAAACTGGCCCTTCATTATATGATAATATAAAGAACTACATGTAGCAATATACAATTTTGAATCGGTTATACACTTTGATTTGATTTTCCTATATTTCTCCGTCTATATTGCGATAGAATAAGCTGTGAACTAATGTTACTTTGAAATTAGCCATTATTATTGAAAACTTCGAAATACACGACTCAAAAGAAACATTTCTCTTTTATTTTTACCACTTAATATCATATTGAATACTTCGAAGAAATCGATTAATTCAAATCGCATTTCTTTGCAGGACGGGATACCATTATTAGACATCTCGAAAAATAATCGACTCAAATAAATACCATTCTTCTTTTTGTAGAAGGCAGTTACTAATTGATACAGAAGCATGCTTGAACATTTTATTTGAAAAGGTTCAAAGGACGATTTTATAAATAATGTATTCTGATAAAAATATCGTTTATATTTTAAAGTGCAATATCTTTTTTTCAAATTGTAACACAAATTATGTTTTATCATTACTGTATCTAAATCTGAGATGTCCTTCAGCTTATGCTTTTATTTATGCTCTTTAATTTACTCTCGTTTGCATTTCGAAGAAAATGATGTTGTCGAGACTCTGTTAAATCACTGGAACCATAATTTCTACGATTACGTTATTCAAGCAACGTATATTATGTCTTATCCCATGATGTATTTCTATCACATTCAACTTTATTATATATATCATGCATTTCTTTACAAGAATGTAACTTAACCCGTATTTTCTTGTCTAGTTGAAGAAATTGTAAAAATGTGAAAAATGAATATGAGTCATTTATAATTCTTGTCTTATTGTGAATTAATTTCGACTTAAAATCATTTTAGCGGGAATTTTCTAACTCAAAACAAATCAACGCATTCATGCAGTTCTGAAATTGAGTATTTAATAATCGAGAATAGCATGACTTGATATCTGCCCATTATAATAAAGGTGTCGAAATAGTAAATAATATATTTCCTAACCAGAACAGAAATTCAATTATCTCGTATCCTAGTATTTATAAGTTTTGCAATATATCTTTCGTTTGCAGGTTTAGAATATTCTGGCATGTTTAAGGTGTATTTTCAACTCACATTTACTCTTATTTTTGAGTACCTTGTCATTGCTACATTATGTCATATTTTAGAACTTTTTATCGGTCTTGTATGTATTCAATCACATCGAAAATTTAGTTATTTTGACAATTCGGTATATGATTTTCGGTTACTCCTTTTCTACCTCTGCATTTGTTGAATATCCAATGATGAAAATAGACTTAACTCACATACCATGCTTCTGAATTATAGGCTGTGGCATATACACCAATGTTAAAGAAGCACAACTATATCCTATTTATATATCAATTAAATTAAAAACCCTAGAAGGGGGTTCAAGTACAAATAAAACGGGCCAAACATACGGAGACAAGAAACAATATAAAAGAGTAAAATGTCAACAGTTACCGCCTTGGAACGGTAAGCCGACAAAAGGACCAACTAGGAAGAATAATCTATGATTTAGGGGACCCCATCCTCGAACTTCCCGATGGTATTTCTCTGAAACAAACATAAATGATAAATCCCGTCATAGTGAGACAACTAACAGAGAGCCCCAAGATCGAAAGAATAATTATGTACGATACAAAAAAATAGAAAAGAAAAGCATATAAAATTCATTAATATCATCAGCAAAACAGACAATTTGAAGGAAACTGAACATTTGAACACTGAAATGACATCATTTTAAAGTTAAAATGATTTTAACCGCCTAAACAACAGCTGTAATTTATCTCGGGATTTATTTTTGAAGTAAACAATTAAAAGAGGTCACATGAGATTATATATTACCGGACACAAAAGATCATACATTATGAATCAATTTCAGATATTATACTCACTATACAGTCTCACATTATGGCATGGCGACTGCTAAAGTTATCTCAATCATGAAAACACGAATGAAGAGATGTAAATACAAAATAGTATGTGACATTAAATGTCAAAATTAAGGCCTTAAGTCACCATCTTCACGTAGTCTCGACCACCTTTTCAGTCATCGTACAATTTAAAGGCACGGACAATTCCTAACTGTAAAATGATCAGTACACTAAAGAATAATTATAAGTTATTGCGGTCCTTGATCTTATCAACTTTAAGAAGTACTTTTCTTGAAAGTACAGAATGGTTCCTTGTTGCGTTAGTGTTTTATTACTACTACTGTACTTGGAAGGAATGAAATACTTTCGGCGAAATAATTTTAAGAACACCTTCCTTAACTCTCAACCTTGTTGTAAAGATTACCAGTAATAAAAATCTCCAACCCCAGTACACACGCGAGCAAACCTAGTAAGTTGTTATATATAATTACCATAGAATGTAGCACGAGATGAATCACCAAGATGGTCCCCCTTTTCATATTTTTGAAGAAATGATACTATTTGACATCCAAATAAAATGTTGGTGGTGGTATGTATAATGGTTGATGTAACGTTGATGTTTTTTGTTGTTGTTTTTTATTTCACTAACTGATACAATAAGACCGATTTTATTTGTTACCACTTTATTTTCCTCGTCATAGAAGCAAAAGGGTCGAGACCATCCCCGTTGCTCCGTACAATAACCGATTTTAAATTTAAAAAACTGATCCTACGGTTAAAATCGAAACTATTCATTTATGATAGCTTTAATTTTGAAGTTTTAAAGGTTTACGTTGTCAGACATAACTTACCAAAATATTTCAATGTTATATTTACATTTCCACATAAATTGAGATGTTGAATAGTTCTCTGGCTTAAATATCGTTTATGTTGAATATATATCTTTATATTCCTTTTATATTTTTGCTCTAAAGTATTTAAACTAATATTTTAATTGTTCATTTTTACAGGCACTTTGGAAACACTAAAAGAGTATGTACTTAACTACAATCTGTAAATATTTAGGTTTTCCCTGTAGAATTATCTAATATATAAACAATAAAAATAGCATCATCTTTAAACTTACAGCCTTGTTTCAATTTAAGATACCTTGTAAAGTTTTAAAAAAAAGCATGCATCTTTTGTCGGAAACCCAAGAGCGATGCATTCCGTTATTTTATCTATATCGCCCGTGGGATTGTTAGTTTACCTTTACTTGTTACTGATCTATTGTAAAAGCTCCTTGTATTCATTGCTCCATGATGTAGTGGGAATGTTTGGACAAATGGAAGCTCCGCTCAAACAAAGACCTTGCCGATGTGAGTGGACTTCTACTCTTAGTCTGCCTGCAAATCATCACTTGATTTGTAACGCTTGTCTTTAGAACAATATGGACAATATGTATTCTCATCTTCTGTTGTTTAACGACTTATATTCTAAGTATCTAAATTGTAGGTCTAACCAATTTCCTACCAGCCATGTAAGCTGGCAAATGTAAAGAACGTAACAAAAAGTCGTGGGTATCCGACGATGACAGGCGTGACTATATATGAATTATGCTTATACAGGTTTCAATTTCAAAAGGTGCGTGTACACGACAGCCTTGCATTAAACCTTGTCGGTTGATTTATTATATACTTGCTTATTGTTGACAACTCATTAATAACTGTAAAGGTTTTGGGTTTCACATGTTCGACAAAAACATTTTCGTATAAGATTTTGTTGCAAACAACCGCATTTCCAGATTTTCACATTTTGCATTCGTTCAATTTATGCATCAGAAAAGAAATGCGTTCATTCTCTTATGAGAAGAAATCAGACACGCCCACGCCTTATCCTGAAATAAGTAGCGTTTGTATACATATATAATTTGGGATTGTTTACTTTAAAAACAAGAAACATCAAAATTTGCATCGCTGGTATTTGCAATAGGTTTGTTTGAAACGAACTGCTCGAATGGCTGTCTGTCTGTAACATTTCACAGATGTATGTTTTCTTGCACGAGCAGCTTGAAAGGAAAAGAATGAAAACAGTTGATAGAAACCCATACGATAGGCACAACATATTCAATTAACAAAAACTCACAAATATGTAAACATTATCTGTCATGCTTTTATAACTATTATACGCATAATTCACAAAGCCAAATAAGATATGTGTTACTTATTTCAAGAAATGTTTCAGGTTTATGGATAAATGTTATTATTCATTTAAAACTGAGTCAGCTAAGAAAGAGGCAGATAATACAACATTATGTACGATGCAATACGACACTTTTCCAATTAAATTGTCAAAATGTGATATATATCGCAATAAGACAGAACTATATCTATCCCATATAGACGAAAGTTTCGAAATGAGTTCAATGCAGTAGGCGGTTCCTCAAGGCCGAGCAAATAAACAATGCACATATGCATCACTTTGCAATATTTACTATCAGTAATTTGATCACAACTCATCACATGCAGAACTGACTGACTCCAGACAGGAACAGTTACCGATCAAGATACGATTTCTAGAAGAAAAAAAAACAATCGAAGAACGTGATATATGTGCCGTCACACTTCAGCATTGTTGTATTTATATGATGTAAGAGTCTCAAGTAGACATCGTCTCCAAATGACTGACATACTGACGGTGGGACGTTAAACCCAACATAGAAACAATAAAAGAACTAAAAATATGAATGGATTGAAACAAAATATGAACAAAGGTATTGCACATAACTTATGTTAGCCATACAATTAAGATATCTATTTCATCAAGTAGAAACTGCATGTATATTGAAATGAGTTATATAATATTTCACTGCCAAGTTTTAGATCAAATTAAACTTTTTCGTGAATACTTTCGAAAATGACATTGCAGGTTTATATATTTAATATTTTCAATATACGTATGGTAAAGAGTTGCAGCAAAGGAGATTTGATCACAACTCTAATGGAAGGGTAAGATAAGTTTTTATATATATATCCTGTCAGAATATTATCTTTTCAGCTTCCGTATTGGTAGAGGTTATTTCGGACAGACTGAAGTGAGACATCCTTTAGTGTAATTGCCTAGCCAGATTTGCGTCAGTTTTTATGGCATCATGACATGTAGTTGTTTTTATCTATGTAACTACTTGACATTCCTTTAAAACGTTAAAACGTCATTACCCTAAGCTTGTCACAAATACAAGATAACAATATCAATGATTAGTTCGAATGAAGGACCATTTTCACCCATTTGCAATCTTTCGAATAATGCGGTAACAGTCAACCTAGGACTTTTTTTCAATGAGAATTTTCTCGCATATAGAAGTGATTAAAACGGTATAAAAAAAAAGCTGTTAAGTAATGTATGCTAATTGCTTTTCGGTATGGGCTAGTTTTATCTCATATTTTCTCCCTGATATTAATAACCCTGGCAAGCTGATTACGAAAATAAGCTATGCATTTCTAGTACAAATGTTAATATGTCCACCCAATTCCATATCACGGTGCAGATTTCCATGTGACTACAATTATCGTGCTGGATATAGAATCAGATATTCTATCATGAGGAAACTCATCATCAATATATCAATTCACGTCTATCAGTATGACGAATTGTTTATGTCACATGGACATACACTCGTAAACTAATCAATATTATAAGACGTTAAGTATTTGTAACATAAAAATGATTTAATTTATTTTTATATCTGCTCATTTGTTGTTTGCACGTTTCATAAATTACCGTAACGGTTGTTTTTATCGCTTACGTTTTTGTTTTGTTTTTTTGTGCGCTTAAAATACAAAATTTAAAGACAAAATTATTCTTAAAATGCTTAAAGACGAAAAGTGCAACTTAACTTTCTATGAAAATATCAACCGAGCATAAAGTTGTTTTCATGTACATCTTTATCATAAACACACACAAAGATTGATCAGATAAGCTGTAGCAAGAACGAGAGATGGTTAAGTTGTTTTTAACCTAGTTGATTCTAGTGTTGTTAGATATATTGATGTCTCGAACTTTAACGATGCCTCCATGTCGAAATTTATTTATTGGATAATTTCTTTTAAATGAGTACAAAATCAACAAATTTGTTATAAACAAATTTAAAAGGACGAGTGCAAATACTGTTAGAATCCTATTTAAAAAAAAGTTTAATTGTTTCTTGATTTTATTTCTCAACTATGTACGTAATTTGAATTTCCATGTTGTTTTTTTGCATGATATAATTAAGTTTTATATAGTTACATAATTACATTGTTGTTATAAATCACATATAAAGACTTTCCTGTCGAAAAACATGTCTATACGAATGATGTGGCTAGCACACTTATGTAAATAAAAAAACGACAAAACAAACATCTTATATATTTTATAATCTAAATTGTGTATGGTAAACAGGTTTGTTGTTGTTTTTGTTGTTTAATTCAAATTCAAAATAATAAATGAAAACTGTGTAACAAATAAAGGAAAACCAAAGTAGCAATTAGAAAATGCTTTAAAACGCATCACAAAAATGCTCCAGGTGTTCATCTCTAATTGTAACAATATTTCTGCAGGCTTGAAGAAATTAACTGGGGCAAAACTAAAGATTTCCAATATTATGCACTATCAGTGATTTGAATATCTGCTTAATAAACTTTTTTTTTAACACCGGGAGCGCTTTTCCTCGCTGCAGAAGAAGTCGGGCAAGATAAACAAGTTCGACTGACAATGTTTCATAATGACAACTTCATATTTAATCAATTTCCAAAATATTCATAGAAGATGAAAAAAATACAACATTTTATTCTAAGACTATAGTAATAAAATTATTAAAACGGTTGCACCTGTTATTCTATATCATTTATCCCATTTTGAAATTAATTGTCATATATAAGATATCTCATATTTCATATTTTATTTCATTCATTGTCAGAAGTTCTAAATGTTGAAATATGGTATTGACTAAATATGCAAGTTTTAACAAATGAATAACTAATTTCATGTTAAAACTACTTTACTTCTTTTCAAGGCTAACTCATTGAACAGCCTGTTCACAGATGGTCATTGACTAAGAATTATTTTTACGTCTATCAATACCATCAACAGACACAATGTCACCCAACGAAACCATCAAAATATGGGTTGTTTCCCCATCACTATATTAAGACTGATAAACACTATCGCTACCGTGAATTGGTGAAGATGCCATGTTGCTGAACATGTCCTTCGGGGATATCGTATTCTAAATTTAACCTATTTCTTCGAAGTTAAGTTTTCCTGTGCAATGTGACCTACACTTTCTGAGCTTATTTCCCAGGAAACAAAGACATTACCAACATTAACGATGGAGAGTAAATTTTATTTTATTTTAACCGAAAATCTGTGAACGAGCTGCTTTAAACCAAAACAGAGTACATGCTTGTTTACTTACTTACATAATAATATCAAAAAATAAGTGTATTTGCGTATTCATACCTCTATGATTAATATCTGATTACTTATATATAAGATGGGTTTCGTATGTTTGATAAACAAACCGTAATCATCATTTTCACCAAGATTCTCCGTAAGTTCTATATTCAATGTCAACTCAATGTGTTATTTAGAACACACGAACACACTT
>CM037785.1:65109288-65159288 GCA_021229015.1 Solen grandis
ATTTATATTTTCACTATATACATTTGGGAAATACAACATATTAAGAGATGATTGATAAATTTATTTAAAAAAATGATAATATTCATTTGGTTGTCATGGCAACCAAAGTTCTACATGGATCAACTTTATTTTAGTAACATTTCTAGAGAGTTACCCAAGGAACACATGTGACAATAATTCTGAAATTTGGCCTGCAGTTTTTGATAATAGGTCTCTATAGTTTTCACTATATACATTTGGGACAAATTAGCCCCGCCCCTGGTGGCCATGTTTTTTACAGATCAAAATAATTTTAGCAATCTAGGTAGAGGATTACCCAAGGAATATCTGTACTAAAACATTTTTAATCTGGCCAGTAGTTTTGACGGAAATGATCTTTTAAGTTTTCATTTTTTTTCTTTCCGTTGCCATAGATCAAGTTTATTTTAGCATTTTTTATGAAGGTTCTCCCAATGATCATCTCTGCCAAGTTTAATCAAATTCTGTCCGGCGGTTTAAGATGAGATGTCATTTAAATTTTTCAATACATGCATGTATCACGGTGCATAACCATATCGGCTGGCTCTCTGCGGAAATCGCTATATCGGCAGGCTCACTGCGTTCACACCGGTCATTCTCTGTCATAGTAAATATATCCTAATATTTCGTGCACTACTTAATATTGAGCAACTCACTTGTTAAAAGTGACAACTGATCCCTATTTTCTGCCATCGTTTGTTTGTGTTTATGGCAGAAAATGACCGGTGCGTACGCAGAGAGCCTGTCGATATATATATATATATATATATATATATATATATATATATATATATATATATATATCAGTCGATTATCATCATATACAACAACGTCACTCGAAAAATATTTTAAATTCTAACACGACTTGCAATATTTCTCTTCAAATAATGGTCACTAAGTTATGTATAAAAATTGCGCAAAAATTATTGGACTAAGTGTTACCAGTCGTGATATCAGTACGCCAAAAAGTCATGTTATACTTCTTCCAAAACCTAAGGAGATTCACATTCAGCAAAGTTGAACAACAATAAGACGATAGAAATTTGACTGTTAGTGAGATCTCTACAATATATGTTGAAGTGAATATTGTCGTCTGTATTGATCCACTTCCTCCGGAAATCTTTGTTTCTATACTTGAATCAAAATCATATCTGTACTACCTAAATTAACATTAATTTTGTAACCACTTCAAAGAGCAGTAAAACATTAATTTCTGTAATTAATTTTTAGAAGACAGGGGCAATGTCAAAAACTTTTATTTGTAATACAATTTATGTAAATATATGGCAAGTTTTAATTTCAGTATCTGAAATGCAGAGATTAAGCAAAAGAAACTTACCTTATTCGACGCTCATTTTAAAGAAATGATCGAAACGCCCAAGCGTAGACATTTTATATGAACCGATCGTGCCGAATCTCGGAGTCTCAATGATTTACTGCAGTTTAACATCGTGTACTTTGCGCAGTCAGTTGCACTGATATAGCCAAGATAATGACTTTATCAATGCACTTCACCGCATGTAAGTGTCAAGTACCCGATACATTATCTGAACTTAGGTGCTGTTTATTAGATAATATGCGTTGAGAGTTTTAAGTTCATATACGTTCGGCGACATATTGCTACATGTATATGACTTTATTCCTAAGATATTGCTGAACATTTAGGTTTGCAGGTTCGATCTCCATGGACTGGTAACGGGCACGGTCTCCATGATGAATAACTTACATTTTTTATGATGGTAATTCATATTCCACCACTGTATTTACATGTTAGGTGAAGTGATCATCTGTTAAACTTTGATGGCATAAAATGGCATAATATAAATCAAATAAAATCAATGAAACATGTTAAACAGACATAATGAAGAACATAAAATTAAAAATGACTCATTGCTGGCACATGTTTAAAGGTGTGATTTTAATTTTCCTGGGGGGGGGGGGGGGGGGGGTAATTGTAGCATTAATATAGTACAAATAGACAATTACTTTTCCTGGAAAATTAAGGAATTGAAAAAATATGTGGGGAATTTTAAAAAAGACAAATTATTAAAATATTAAAATAATTCAATTACTGTGAACAATTATAGTTTTACTTCGACCTGCACAACATAATGAAATGAATTCTAAAGGAATGATAAAGGAATTGGAAAACAAAAATATGTCGCTTCTGAACCGTGATACTTTATGCAAAGTGTTGTTTCATAAGTACATCACTCATGTAATATCTTTTTCATATAAAAGTCATAAATTGAGGCTTTGTTGCAGTCGCATCTGCCTTTGTTATTACAATTCTCCGAGGACTCGCTCCATACAGCGACTGAGTGATCACAAAGACTATGGAACATATCTCAACTGGAGGTGGCCAGTAAATTTACTGATCTGGCGGTATTTTCTAACAACGTACTTAAAATACAGAATATAAGTATATTAGGTTATTTTAATGTATGTTTATTTTTTATCCGTGTTTGATTTTAGTGAAACAGTAACATACCTTTGTTTTTATGTTAAACTTTATTATCAATAATAATGATAATATTATTTTCAGTATTAATGGAAAAAACTGACAACAATTTCCTATACTTATAGTGGCTGATTTCTGCCATTTCGAGTTTCGTGTTGCGGGGCGAAGTTTCGCCCCGAAATGTCGAAATCTCGCCCCGAGAATTTGACATTTCAGGGCGAAATCTCGCCCCGCGGCACGAAATAATCAATATTTCGTCTTTTCGACATTTCGCCTGGCGCCCCGCCAACCCGCCAGGCGTGAATCCAACATTTCGCATTTCGGGGCGAAATCTCGCCCCGCGGCACGAAATAAACAATATTTCGTCTTTTCGACTTTTCGTGCGGCGCCCCGCCAACCCGCCAGGCGAGAATTCAATATTTCGCATTTCGCCTTCCGGTACATATTGTAAGCATGCGCAAATTGAATGTAAACACGTGTAAGCGAAACAAATCAAAGAAATGTTTTCTGGTTTAAATGGTTATGGTGATAGTATTCTTTATTAAACAGTTCAAAGTACTCTTGTGTCAGAGCTATGTATAAACGAACCATTGACTTACAGACGAGGAATATAGAAAACAGAGCCACTGTAAAACGAAATGATTAGTTCATTAATGAATCAAGGGGAATCTCTGTTTAAAATATTTTTTAATTTTTGCTTTTATGTTTTTGAATATTTTAGTTTATACTGATTGAATACGTTGCATATATTACACGTCACATGTAAATATGTATGTGTTATGAAATGATATTGGTATCATGTCGACACCAACCTTACTTCACAGGCAGTTCTATGTGAATATCAAACATGTTTTCTGATTCTCTTCCTCTTCATTTTTGTCTTTCTTTCTCCCCCCTTTTTTACATCTCCCCTCCCCCTTTCCCTCTCCTTTTCACACTCACGTTTGTTGTTGTTGTTGTTGTTGTTTTTTAAATAAAAAATATGTTGTTGTTGTTGTTGTTTTTTAAATAAAAAATATGTGACCAGATGGGCTTAATTACAGATTTTAAGCGAAAAGGTTTATGGTGTAAAAAGCATTGCTTTACCCTATATGCTTTATATAGCATGTAGGTATGGAAAAAGAAATAAATACTTTATACATAGTTATGCCTTAACGGTCCAAAGAAAGTGATTTGATGCGTGAATACTTCTTTGCCGGATATACATACACGGAAATAGTCGGGATATTGACTGATATCCATGTTGTTGCAATAAGGTAAATAAATATTGTGAGCTTTAATAGCATTTGTTTATAAAATTCGCGCAAAAATAAGTAAAATGAAATGCATTTATTAATTTTATTCAGTAATAATTCTGCTCATCTTGAATTAATATAAATGAATTTATGTAAGGATATACAACAGCGTTGATTTGTATATAAAATATGTATGTAGATTACAAGTATAACATTTTAGTTTACGGCAGTTGCATAGAGAGTTACGTAAACTCAACCTATATCGTCATGCTACAGCGGCCCGTCGTGAGCAAGCTCGATGTGCAATTGAGGTATGTTACAGCATTGGTTGCATACAAGAACAGTAATTTTGTAAACATCAAGAGCATTTGTAATTTATATTACAGTAAGTTTAATTACAATTTATCTATTTAATTTCCATAATGCATACATTTAATTAGAACCACCAATCATGTATCACTGCCTGTATAATATAAAAAACAATGGTACTGTTTGCTTCTTGGGTTCAACGTCCCACCGACAATATTTCAGTCTCTACTTTAGACAATGCTGCGACACTATAGTATCACGCCGTAGACATGTGGCACTATACTAAATCCAAGTCACATTATCCGACACCGGGCAAACCAGCGAGTAAGTGAGCTATAACACTTCCATTTTTACGGCTTTGGTATGTCGTGGGCAGGGATGGAACCCACGACTAGGAGTCCACCGGGGCCGGCTATATGTACTGCAATTAAACAGTAACACTAAGTAGTTCGATTATACATGTATGCCTTAAACTTATAACAGGTTTACAAAAATCCTGTTAACACTCTCCGCATGTACTTATCAGAATCAATGGTTGATATGAATATCATATTTGATTGCACTAAACGATATTCATTATATATGTATCACTTAGAGAGAACTTAACGGAAGTGGAATGGCTCTTGGATATAGGAGTATGACCCGTAGGTTGGCTTCTTCACATGGAATTGTTGTATCTAGGTAAGTTACACGATAAACAAACGAGCAGGATGAATAAAATATATTATTATGTAAGATATGTAGGTTGAAATATTAATTCTGAAACTGAGCAATATTTCTAAGGAACATTTGTCCAAATCAAAAGAATAAGTGTTAAAATTTACCTGATATTTGTAATAATAGATTCGAGGTTGGGGTGATAGAGTATGACTTCGGTCTCGGATTAAACATATTTATCATAAAATAAATTTGTTCTTTTTTTCCTTCTAGATTATAAGTCATTGATCACATACCAAGTTAATTCAAAAATTAGTTTAAAATGAATTTTAATCAGATATTATTTTGGGGACAGGGAAACGGTATCGTCAATGTTGCGGGAATTAGATCCGGAGAGTGTTGCCAATAGAAGACACCAAGTGATGAGCCGAAGAACATACGTCAACAAGGGGCCAAATTATCTCATCCACCTAGATAGATATGATAAGCTGAAGCGATATGGCTTTCCGATCCATGCAGCGATAGACGGGTAAATTACACTGCATTTATATAAATGTTGAGTGAAATTTGCATACTAGTTACTAGGACATACTTGCACATCGAGGTAGATATAAGTTTGAATAGTTTAGATGTTGTCACGATACTGAGACGTTAATCATGGTAAGACTATTGAATCGGACTGAAAATTACGTATGCCGAAAAATAAGTGGTTATAGTTATACACCTTGACACATAGTCTAAAATTTTACTGTTTTATGTAAGATTATTTCTTATACTATCAAGTCTTATATCTGTAATATACGAATATGTCCATAAGTAACTGTCTGGAAAATAGCCCATGTTATAGGTGGTATTTCAAGGTTATTTCAATTACAGTTATTCTCGTCGTGTGCTGTGGTTACAGGCAATAGTATCGAACAACAATCCGCGAATGGTAGCAACACTGTTCCTTAAACACCTCCAAGAAATACGTGGTAAGACCTTTTACTAACATATGTTGCTCTTACAAAATTACAGCCCTCTAAATGCCAGAAAGAGAGAATATAAAAGCTGGGCTCGAAATCACAGCCCTCTAAATGCAAGAAAGAGAGAATATAAGTTTTCAAGTTTCAAGTTTTTATTTTCAAAATCCAGAAGGTCATAGACCCATGTGGCAAGTTTTACATGATAGCAGGTAATGTAAATACAACATGTATATTTTTATATACATTTACACACATATGAAAATAAACACACATAGGCTACATTCACAAAATACTCCGTGTACGCAGCCTCCCATAGTCCCCCCCTCCCCACACACACACGCACACACACAAACAAATAGATGTTCATACGGCTCATTCATAGGCAAAAACCCAAAAGTAAATATGTTCATAGTTATACAGGCCTCTGAGTCAAAATACAAAGCTTATATATAATTACTTATCCGGCCAACAAATCTAGTTCTGTTTATATTGCCATAAATATGAATTTTATGACACGGCTCACGAAACTAAGTTTCGATTTCTAGTACAACATGGGACTATGATAAATATCATTTATATAGTTAATTGATACAACTTTCAAATGAAAGTAATTGAGAAGCTTATTAATTTATTTATTTATGCACAATACAATATTATATTATGAAAGAATGGATTATTCTACGTGTGTAAAATTCATTTTCTTTGACATGTTTATTACTTATGAATATTACTTCTATCTACATACATATTTCCACTTTATTATCTCCAATAGTTACCAAGGTGACAGCATAGATAAGTATGAGAGCGGATGCTTTCACAGCACGGGTCGGTCTAGGTGATTCGTCATTTATTGGGCTCACAATGGAGAATTCCCTTCGCCAAATCAATGCAAATTTAGTCACCTAGAAAGATGTAGGATAAGGCCAGCTGGTAGAGGGGGGGTGTTCCCGGTAAATCCGGGCTTGAATGATATACGGGGTTGTATTTAGGCAGCATTACATCCAAACGCGGTCCTATATTAACATGCCTCAATTACTTCTATAACATTCTGTAACTGACACTTACATGATATGTAAATGTTACACAGGTGTCCCACGCTGTATACGGATGGACTGTGGAACAGAAAACACATTAGTTGAAGATATACAGAAGGCCTTCAGAATGGACCACACAGATGACATAGCAGGAGAGAAAAGTGTAATAAAAGGATCATCGCATTCAAACCAGGTAAATCTGTGCTCAATCACATTGGGAAACTCAATTTACGGTTTATATTTCTATAGAGCGAACACATGCCTAATAGCAATTTTAAGATTGCAATATTGATAATTATGACGATACGCAATCATTTCATTCATTGATTACCATAGGCAACAACATCGAATAAAAAGAAATTAGATAGCACAATGGTTTTTTTTTTATTTTTTATAATACAGCTTATGTTTAAATTGAAATAAAAAAAATCACTTCGTGTCACTTCAAATGCTTATATGTTAGCTAAAATGATGTATCATGATAAATTAGCAAAACTAAATTTCAATCGAAATGTTAATATTCAGTATCTATATTAAAACAGAGATGTAAATGCCTATGTATATCTTTAATGTAGCTTCTTCATTAATACATATAAGCTCCCCTATGGAAAGATCTGCACGTTAGTAAGATTGTATTAAATGTTGCTTCTATAAAATTGACACTGTTTCAGCGAATAGAGAGATGGTGGCGATCTGGTAGACAAAGTGGCTTCCAGTATTGGATTGAATTGTTCGGGGGTATGGAAAGTGAAGGAATATTATCAACTGCTGACCCATTACACATGTACGTGAATATAACTTAGTATATGTATACGTTGTATATGGTTTAACACTCAAAGGAACATTAGAACAGTTTCCATCACGATTATAGAAAATACTATCTATATAACTTCGAAAAACACTTGACAGCGTTTGCCATGACAATATTTAACTAAAAAGAAAGAAAACAAAAACAAAAACAGGAAAAAAAAAAACGAAAAAAAACAACAACAACAAAAAAACGCTCTACCGAGGATTTAACATCACCAGTATTAGTAGTGTCCACAAATTCAATTAAACAGATTTTGACAAGTTTAAGGGCTATTTATGACCTGAACTCTCTATATTTTACTCCTTTAAGTTAAGTTCACTAACGTTTGAAAATAAAAATAGGTTGATTGTGTTCTAACGTTCAATTTTGACGATTTAAAGGGCTATAATCCTGTAAAGCTTTTTTTTTGTTATAATTTACGAAGGAAGAAAGCTTATATTTTTTATTTCAGTGAGTGTGTCCGGTACTGTTTTGGGGACTTTCTGCAAAGAGACTAAGATAATATCAAAACAGAGTGGAATCAGCACAACATTCGAGTGAGTAGAGGCTCAGCATCACCAGGAGGGAAACCTAACCTGCTTTATTACATACCACATCTGTTAGGTATTTTCTTTATTACTTTATAGTGTCGTAGCCATGACAAATTTGCTGAGAGGGAATTGTCCCGAGAGGGGATTGTCCTGAGAGGGCTTGTCCTGAGAGGGCATTGTCCTTACCAGTTAGAAATATTTGATACACTACTTCAACTCAGCAGAATATCATACAGTTTGTCGAGATAATAAAGATATGTTATTATGTCTGTAATAATACGTGAGGAATTTAATTATATTGGACACTGTGACACATACAGTTTTTCATGTTGAAATCTATTGTTCATTTTTCAGGAAGTGTGAACTACAAAGTGGACATCAATCTTGACCATTTGGTTGAGGTGATGGATGTGTATGCTGTAAGCAGGTTGAGAGGGTGTGACCCTCAGGTAGAGGTGGACTTTAACCACATCATCACACAGAGACAGCTCCAGAGGCCTTCAAGTGTAGCTGAAGCAAAGGACTTGTATCTTCAACTACTCAATGTGGTTCCTCGTTGAATGTTGTTTCTAACATTGTCCTTTGATAGTTTGACAATTGATCAGATACATTCCCTTTTTAATACTTGTTTACCTCATAATTACGTAGCTGATATTGTGTAGGTTGGCAAAAAGTATGTTAACAAGTTACACTATCTACTCTAAATATATTCTGAAACTAATAAATATATAGCTGTATCTGACTAATTCAATGTATATGTTATCCTAAATGGAAAGTCTTAAAAGATTGCCTAAATGTGCAAACTCCCTTCTCCTTACTGCTGTGGGTTCAAACCCTAGCAGGGACTTAACACATTTCAAGTGGGAACCATTCAATTTACTTGTAGTAGGTCGATGGTTCTACCTGGTTACCTCAGTGTGCTTAGGGTCTTCTTCTACCTGTAATTAGCTGGACGTAATTATGTGATTGAAATACTATCTCAGCAACGGTGAACCCAACGCAAAAACAACAACAGTTTTCACACTTTTTGGGGGATTCTTTTATATACATATAGATCTTCTGATGGCACATGTAAACAATTTTGATCAGCGATGAAAAAAATAAGGAAACTTGAAATTATAATCTAGATCCAAATGATCAATTTAAATTAATATAATCTAGGGTCACACTAAAAACAAGTTGGCCAAGATCACCCTAAACCACTCGCCTTAGATAAATACCCTTCCTTGCCTGTACAAAACAGAATGCTTTAGAAAAAAAAGGTTGAGGTGTAAACAATAGAATCTGGAATATTTTAAAAATGTGGCCCTAGAATGTTCACAAAATTTTTCTAAGATTTGTTCTTGTGGCCTGCTTTTCGACCAAACTCCACCCATTTTTCAATATCAGATACATCTCAAACATTTTAAATTTGGGGGATTTTTAATTTACCTAGTAACCTACTTTTTGAACTAACTCAACCCACTATGGAATCGGTTCAAGATATCAACATGACAAACATTCTGACAAAATTTGAGAATGATTGGGCCAAAAATGTGACCCTTAGAGTTTTTAAAACCAACCCCAACCATTATTGAACTTGTCTGAGATATTTTCATGACAAACATTCTGACCAAAATTGAGGAAGATTATGCCAAAAATGTTGCCCACAGAAGGTAAACAGTTCTTTTTAGATTTGACCTAGTGACCCACTTTTAGACCCAACCCCACCAAATATCAAAATCGTATGAGATATTATCATGACAAACATTTTGAGCAACTAATAAGAAGACTGGATAGAAATTGTGGCTTCTAGTGTGTAAACATTAAAATTGTTGACAGAGGACGCATGACAAAGGAAGCATGATGCACACCGCAAATACAAGTATCACAAAAGCTAACCCTGAGCATAGCTCAGGTGAGCTTAAAAGATATATACAACAAAACAAATAAAAACACAGACATTTGAAGATTTATCCACAAATGGAATAAAAATGGCAGAATTCAGAAAAATAATGGTAACATATTATATTCCGTCAAAAATGACTAGTTATAATGATAGAACTTCCTGTACCAATGACTGGTGATTGTAACAAAACAATATTGTTAAAAACTAGCCTTTACAGCCAAGAGTATTAAAATTCCAACACATCTGGTATCATATGTAACAATTTATCTACACCTCATAATAGATAAGTACTAAGTTGCATATCTCAGAACAAATTAACATTACAAACAACCATTCTACAATTACTGCTAGTAAGAATATCCAAGGGCAAATTACCCTATTATTTATTGAAAACAGTATCATGGAAAAGAGAATGTCAAACGTCTTTGTTGTACAAAATTTGTTAAATAGCATTCAAATCTTCTGCAAACTAAGGAAACAATGCACATTTAAACGACCTACAGTATGTAACTCAGAGGGCCATGATGGCCCTAAACCACTCATCCGAGTACCACAACTACAACTTATTTCAAGGTTTTAAGATTAAAAATAGATAAGAATTCTGATATATCTCAATCTAAAACATTTGATCTTTAGCGGGGGTCATTTATCAACTCAAGTGCATGATTTGAACAATCTTGGTAATGGTATTTTTATGGTGGCTGACTTCTGCCATTTCTTGTGGTGGGTTTAGGGGCGAGATTTCACACCCAAATCATGGATTTTCGTTTTTTCGACCTTTTGCCCTGTAATCTTGCCTTGTGATTTTAACATTTTGCTTGGAAACTTCGCCCCAAAACCCCAAACGTGAAACGGCAGAAATCAGCCACCATATCTACCGGATTCACACCAAATATCTAAGCTTCAGACTTTATAGTTTCAAAAGAAGATTTCTTCCCTATATTACTCTTTGTTAGAATAAGTGACCCTTGGTACGGGGTCATTTGTCAAGTCAGGGCCATGATTTGAACAATCTTGGTAATGGTTAATTAGATAATGCTACATGCCTAAAAATCGAAAGTCTAGGCTATGTGGTATCAAAGGATTTTTTAAAAAGTTTTTCCTATATAACTTTATGTAAAACAAGTGACCCCTGAGATGGGTTTTTTATCACCTAAGGGCCATGATTTGAAAAATATTGGTAATGATCCATAAGACAATGCTTTATACCAAAAATCAAATGTTTTAGCATTGTTCTTTTAGAGAAGAAGACTTTAACATTTTCTTTTTTTTTAAATCTGTTTTTAGCTCCCGTGACCTGTTACGGCAGAGGGCCTCATAAGGAACAATCCTGTGAAATTTTATCAAAATCCATCAAGCCATTTAGGAGATTATGTTTGAAGAAATTATTGATGCCAGACAGAGGCAAGGATGCATGCATCGATTCAGGATGATGAGCTCAACTTGAGTATGTTGTGCTAAAGTCAGATGAAAATATTTCACACATCTACAATTCAGGGTAATTATGTATGTCAAGTCTGAAAACAAATTGCAATTACACAGGTATTAAAAACATTTTATAATGACCGTAAAAATATGTTTGAAGTATAATTTTCCATAATGTAGAAGTAACTTGGCAAAGAACTAGAACTCCGCGTGTCGGATGTGTCGCCTGACGATGACCTATCTGTTGACAGTAAAGATGCCAACTTGTCACTTTCTTTTCAAGATTGGGTATTAATGTGCAATGATGTTGCCATCAATCAGAGAAAGGCTTATAAAGATCAAATAAAAAAATGTAAGGACTATTATAACTTTAACATACTTAACAAGGTGACACATAATATTTGTGAAGCTCTAACAAGTTCCTTTAGCTATGTATCTCATTCTAACTTGAAAAATACTAATAAAATCAATCAAAGGGAAATAACTCCAAACATTCAATACAGAGTTATGGGTCTTTCACACTTCACTTCAGGTCATTGCAACAAACATACATATGAAGTCTCAAGTCATTCAAACTTATGGTGACAAAGTTATGTTTCGGACAAGAAATTCTATCAAAGGGAAATAACTCAAAAAGTGAACAAGGTAGAGTTATGGTTCTTGCAAAAATCACAATAGACTGTTAAACTGCATTCCCAACCTCACAATGGAACAAAGCCACATTAAGTCTCAAAAACATAATAGAATTTAGCCACAAAACATTTACAGGCTGTTCCAGTGCTAAAATTATACAGAATGACCTCATGGATATTTCTTACACCAAAACCTTGCTTTGAAAAACTTATTGAAAATCGAAAATAAGCAAGAGAGTGGGATGATTGTTTAGCAGTTTTGTTTACAAACATTCAAATGCAAGTATTCCTGAAGTCAGACGGAATATACGAGAACTTCACAGACCTGTAAATGAAATTGTTTCATGGACCAATAAAACATCGCTATTCAAACACACATCCACAATTTGTTTTGATAAGGATATGTTAAAACCACAGGGGCTTGAATTTAATTTGTGACTAATTGGAAATGTACGAAATAAAGGTAGAGAGGACACTGTTTTCAGACTAGAATTTTTGCCTAAAATAGATAAATTGAGAAATTCTTATGCATACTAATGAAGTTTACATGCGAAAGGATTTGCTCATTTAAACACATGCCCCTGTGAATAATACATTTGGAAACCCATGACCCGATCATTTTGTTAACAAATACAGATTATCCCACAAAGAGTTATTTCACAACCCCAGCTTGTATGTATATTTTATCATGTCGGTTTGTTTCATTTTCAGTAAATGAATATATTTGCAATTTATTTTGTCTTTTTATATGTGAAAGATATTTTTTGCTGCTGAGACTTAATGTTGCTTTAATCTTAATTGTACCCATCAAACTGTGTTTGGGGATGCAATAATTTTGACTAGTTTTAGAGCAATGTAGCTCAATATATTTGCCCAGTTCTAAATTTTGTGGAATCCATGGGATTCTTTTAATGCTCTAACTAATATTTCTGACAGGTTTTCAACACCTCGAGGCAAATATATTTGGAGTCCACAAGTAGACACAAATGGCAAACGGCATTGACCTGGCTCTTGGGTGTAAAATGTGTTATCGATCTTCTTTGCAAATCCAAGAATTGGAACCCTGTCAGCACCAGTTATAAATGTTAGTAGTTCTGCATATGTGACTGATACCACTTTATCTGGAATTAAACAATACAAGGTGAAAGATAAACAAAATAAATAATTTTGAATAAAAACTGAATTACATTAAAATATAAAACATTCAATCAAAATATATTAGATAATAATATGAAAATATGGTTGAAAAGGGTACTATGTGTTATTTTGAAAATTGTCCCATACACCTATATGATAAAAAATAAGAAATGTTTGTAAAACATATATGTCCCCCTCATATGCCATTCTATCTATATTGCTATGTTTGGATGGCTTGGTTACCATACCACACATTAGCCCAGTAAATCAATGTCATTGTGACCTTGATCTTTGACCTAGGCACCCAAAAAAATAAAAGGATTCACCTACTGGTCATAACCCATATCTATACTAAATATGAAGTTCCTAGGCCAAAGAATTCTCAAGTTAATGATCTTAAGTCATTGTGACCATGACCTTTGACCAAGGAACCCCAAGAACAACAGGGTTCATCTACTGGTCATGACAAATCTCCATAATAAGTTTGAAGTTCCTAGGCCCAGGCGTTCTCTAGTTATTGAATGGAAACCATTTGGTTTACTGACCAACATACCAACAAACTGACCAACATGTGCAAAGGAATATGCCCCTCTTCTTCAGAGGGGGACATTATACAAACTGCATATATCTTTCAAATTGTGTGTTTCACAAGAAATGTGTATTCATAGGTCACAGGTGCCCTAACTTTTTTTACATTGCAATTTGCATGTTTTTATGAGTCTTCTTTAACATATTTGCAATGATGATATGAGAAATATAAATGTAATTATGCATTTATCACAAAGTTTCACAAACAAATGACGAATGTTTATAGTAAGGGGAAACAACGTTGATTAGACTTTATGAATGTTTAAATGGTTCTGCACATATGGTAAACAAATATATATGAAGGAGAATTTAAGGTTGAATACTTTGTGAAAAATGTGTGCCATTTGACTCAAACTGAATTTTTACAAACTTCATATTAGTTTTTGTACTCGTCTGATCACTATACAAATAATGTACACTGTCTTATAAGTAATCAAGACAAAACATTTATCACAGGACAAAATAAGAACATTAAGTCCAAAAAAAAAAAAATAAGGCAATTTTTCATCAACATATGCTGCACTGTAAAACTTAAATAGAAAGTTGATGATGCTCTTATAATACCTTCAATATTTTGAAGGAACACTTCACCCCCATAATTTTTCTTTTGGGCTCTGTTGTTGCTCCCCTCCTCAGATCTAACATACTCACACAGGCCTTCAAACACTTGCTTGGTGACTGCGTCTGGCATTTCCGGGGGGGGGGGGCCCAAATTATTCCACTGTAAATTGTCTTATTTCAGCTGATGTTCTGCAACACATTAAACCAAATATTTACTTTTACCAATCTAAAGTTGTTACATTTCTTATCTTTTCTTCATTCACGTTTTATGCACGGAAGGTGATGAATACCCAACAAACACAACAATATTGAATATGTCTAAAGACAGACAGGCAGACAGGCAGACAGACAAGCTGAATCAAATATATCATCCATTTATATAGCATTTGTGACTGAAAGTATAATTAAATTATATAAGGTTCTTTTGAAGGAGAATGTTTTGAACAAAGCTGGTAAAGGATTGTAGGGTGGAGATGTAGAACAATGTTTACATTGTAATGTGATTGAAAGTATAATTAAATTATATAGGGTTCTTTTGAAGGAGAATGTTTTGAACAAACTGTTAATTGTACAAATGCAAGCGTCAAAGAATCAGGCCGAAGAAATAGTGAATATGAATACAGATATTGATTTCAACGATTTTTATTTCTATAAACGAAATAAACAAATCAAGAAAATAAATGTACAAGGTGGTCGAAGAAAAAAGAAGAAAGAAGAAATATAAAAGCCAAAAGATTCGAAGACTGCATTACAACAAATATAAATGAACAGTACACTTGTAATAACACCAAACGTATAGAAATACCAAAATCTAGCACAAAGCAGTATCAAAATTCTTTCTTTGTGGAAACAGTCATTCCCATTAGCCAAGTACGAAAACGGCGAATATGTGTAAGTACAATATAATACCTTGCCGATAAAGAAGAAAATAAGTAAATAAATAAACATATCTATAGAATGGTTATATCTGTTCATCATCATAGATTTTTTTTATATTCAGAGACATATATTTTTTAAATTTTTCTAACCTTAATACAAAATTTAATGTAAATGACAGACTCAAAGAAACTCAATTCACAGCTTAGTCTTGCAAAATCGTATCAGTAACCGTACCAGCTCCTGCCGGCCCGGAACAAATTGTAAGATAGGTTATAAATAAGGTAACTTCTTCATTTGTAATTATACACCATGTCGAAGATACACGCTGACCAGAAAACACCCCATTGCTAGAGGAATAATCCAAAAATTGTTCTCAACTTCAAAAACACCTACAGTCTCCCTTGTGAAACTAGAGACAAGAGGGCCACGATGGCCCTCGATTGCTCACCTGATAACTTGGTTACATAATAACCTGTACTAAAACATGGCCAAGAAAACCAGAGTTCCTTATGAATCATAGTAAAAAAAGCAACTTTTTGTTTAGTTTTGCCACGGAAACATCCGTGGCAATTTTGATAAAATTCTGTGCAGCTGATTAAGAGGAGATGTCGTAAAGAGATTTCACTATATACACATTCTCAACACAAAAAGTTTAGTCAGTAGACAAAGATGATAGGACTGGTTCATAGAAGCCCCGAGGAAATAAACAAGGAGACATTTTTCGAAATCAGTAACGTAACGTATCTCCTTAAATTTCATTCACATTACAACAAAATCAAATTAATTGTAAGAAGTTAAACGCCATTTACGTCATCTAGGGGTCGACAGCAAAACTCATTACCTGAAACAAAGGAACTGTTTTTGAAGGAGGAGAGCATACACCTCCCTTGTATCTGCCGTCATTCGATACACATTCGTCAGTCCTTGGTCCAGCAGCCAATCACCGTGCTCTAACAAGAATCTCTCCCGGTCTTGTTCAGAGCTAATACTTCGCAGCTGAAAGGTTAGTTGGTAATTATCAAGAGCTGCAGAACATCCTGCTCAACATTTTTCAGCGCTTTTCAGTAAACACAAATTTAGCAGTTAAAGGCAATGCAGTAATAGGTGTATTTTCCAATTGTATGCATTGGTCATTAGTAGCAAGACATTTAGTAAAAGGTTCTTTAGCTTTATTGACTAATACCTCGCTGACTATTTCATCATTTTAAATTAATATTTAAAGTAAGTCTTAATTAAAAATATCCAGAATAAGAAAGTTGGAGAGAGATGGACAGCCATACTGATTCTAATGAAGTAACATTCTGTCCACATATGTATATCCTGCATGTAAGTATGAGGTGATACACAATCAATACATATTAAATTAAAATAAGGCATCATGCCCAACCCACCTGACGTATGATGTTCTGAATGTGGTCTGGTAATTCATTGGCACAATCAACATTAATGGTTTCATTACCAACCATGTACTCAAACAGAAGTTCAGCGTTGTGTGAAAAGTAGCGACTCTCCCCATGGCCGTCAAACAAACTAGATTCCTGAAGCTCCTGTATGGCGAGTCTGAAACATTAATATACTGAATGTAACCTCTTAAGATAACGACTTCATGACTAGAGATTTATGCACACATGTGTACCTGTATGTGTACAGGAATATTACTCAAGGAGATGAATATCTCCCCCACCACCAAAGACTTCATTGACAAGACAAAACAAAAACCTTTCATCCGAAATATAGACCATGCACAACTAGTCACAGAACATCTAATTTCTATGAAGTATCATTAAATAACTTTACAACATCCCAAAAGAAAGACTGACACTGACAAGCTGAATCAAGTATACCCACTCTAACACTTTTGCTATAAAAGCAGACATAGCAAAAGCCCCTAATCTGCTCACCTGAGTAAAGTAGGTGAGTCCAATTTCTTTGGTTAAATTAAAGCTCTAAGCTAGGTGTTTTTCTTATATTTTTTTAGTTCCCTAATATTTCTGTATAGAACTGATTGGCTGTGGGTGGGTTTATTTTTGGCCTGGGTGTCATTACTTTCATATACTTGGTAGAGGTCCATTATGTGAAGATTCATACCAAATATTAAAGCTCTAGGTTTAGATTTAGCATTAAGATTTTGGATTTAAATTTTTCCTTAAAAAACACTAGGACAAGGCCATCTTTGGTCATGGTAGTCATGATTTGAACAAACTTGGTAGAGATCCAATACAATAGTATAATTATGCAAAATACCTAAGCTCCGGGCCATGTTGTTTCTGAAAAGAAGATTAATTTAGTTCTCTTTTTAAGCCTAGATGTAAAATAAAGGGCAATGAGGGTCATGATTTGAATAATCTTGTTAATGGACCATTAGTGAACCATTAGGCGATGCTACCATCTTTTGAGATTCACACTTGATACCGGTATTTTATGTTTTCACTCCATTTATCAGAAGTGGGTAAATTCATTAACATTTATCCATTTCATTGTAGGTCGATATAACCAACCAACCAATTAAAACACAGTGCATAGAACAACAGGCAATACGATTGGATGTAATCACCCCGGTAAATCTGGGGCATCAAACCAAACAGCAACATTTAATTATTGTTGTCTATTTTTGGCTCATATGGCTTAATTAAGCATTAGTATGGAACCATTTGAACAAATCTGGAAGAGGTCAAGGATCATTTTTGTGATATGTTACTGAAATCCGTCTATAAGTTTAAAGTGCTGAAGATGCATGAATGACACCATAAAAAGCTCTCAAGAGCACTTAGTGCTCAGATGAGCTAAAAAGGCTATATATTATATGGTAGTTGCCTTAAATATGTCAAGTACACAGGTTGGTGAGAATGATTAATGATTCTGTGTTAATGATATGGATTTACAGAGAATATCCTTTACTGATACCCTAATATGACCTGGACCAGGGAAAAGATGGTTGGATTGTAGAAAAATACAGTACCTAAAGAACTCTCTCCGAGGAACTCCATAATCTTCACCGATCTCGCCACTGAATTTAATATATAGCTTTCCTCGTAAGCAGAATGATGGGCGAGTCATTGCCATAAATGCACTGTTTAGTACATTCCTTCGAGAGATAATCATTGTTGACCTGTTTTCAGACACAGTCTGTTCCTTGTATCTTGATAATAGACCAGACAGTGTGGGCTGCTCGGAATTGCTGTGCAACATATAAGACAGAAAGTATATGCCTTGGACAAATCAATGTTTTGTGTACATATACCATTACCCTCCTTTTATACATTTCAATTTCAAGTACTTAAAGAGAGATGATAAGTAATAAGTCAGAGAATCTGATTAACATGCATACAATCTGGTAGGATGAGCAATTACTTCTAAAATATTCATTAAATTATTATTATTAAGTGAGCTATTCATTTTTCAGAGCTATTTCCAGGTGTCCCTTGGGGCAGAATATAGGCCCCATTCCCAATGCCATTTAGGTAAACAAGAAAAAAATTCCCAAAAGCCAAGCAGTATATTTTTACAAATATGTATTATGGAAATAGCTGTCAAATCAGTTCTGTTTACATTAACAAATTATTGCACATACAGTCTGAAGTCACAGTAAAGATGATTCCACAAACTACAATCATAAATTGCATAGTAAATTAGTAAATTGAATAAGACTGGAGGTTCTTGATGAAAATAAAATATGTTTATGATGCTTTCCAACTTCATGGATCCAATGATTTCCCAAAATTGCAAATATTACTCATAAAAAATCTCAAAATTGTCAAGGGCTTTTTTCCCCAATACTCCAAAAAAAGCCATGTTTTTTAGATATGATATGAAATGTCAACAAATATAAATTCTACATATCAAATGACTAAATAACGGTCTTTTTTACTAGCAAAATAAGTTGTACAAAAAAAATCAAACCTTAAAAATATGCATCTCTCATTACCAGAAAGGGATAGCATAAAACCTGATCAGCCTGAAAATTACTCACATACACAGACCTTGCTGTTTGCATAGGTCTTTTCATGATGTCCTCTATGAGGGAAAGTATTCATAAATAGTTGTAATTTTCTAAATGAAAGGCATATGCATGATGATTCCTATATAGACAATTTGTTTGATGAAAAGTTACATGGAAGTCATATTCAAGGACTAGTATTGTGTATGGATATTAACTAAATCTGTTTTGAATTTTAATAAGACGGGACTCACCCCACTGTTTTTGTCGATATGGTTTCAGTGTTTTACAAGAGGAAATATGTATATCAAGATCTCATGATGTTCAAAAACCTTATGTAGAGACGGACAGAAAGGAAGATTATACACAAGCTACATCCCTCATTTTGAAAAAAAATAGATCTATCACTGATGTGATTAAAACCCCCCACTACCCTGCTTGATATTTGAGGCAAACTATAAGAAATCCCTCCATCCAAGGTGAAATGGATTATTATTATTCTTATGGACAAATTTAGGTTTGAAAAATTATATGAGGCAACAACTCTTGATTTATGCAAACAGGAGTTCTTATCTATGGCACTTCTTCTCATCAAGATCTATGTACCTATGAAGTTTCATGATGCTACATCATAGAGTTTTAGAGTTATAGTCAGGACAAAGTTCAGGCTTGAAAAATACAAAGGCAATTACTCTTGATTTATGCAAAACAGAGTTATGGTTCTTACTCATGACACTTCTCCTCAGTGAGATCTATGGACCTATATAGTTTCATGCTGATATCTCATATAATTTTCAAATAATTGTCCAGACAAAATATAGGTAGGTTTGAAAACAAAAGGGCAACAACTCAACAAAGGGCAACAACTCTTGAAATATGCAAAAGGGAGTTATGGTTTTTATCAATGACTATTCTTCTCAATGAGATCTATGGACCTATGAAGTTTGATTATGATACCTTATGTGCTTTTCAAGTTATATTCCAGACAAATTCAGGTTGGAAAACTTACAAAGGGCAAGAACTTGTGAAATATGCAAAGAATGTTATGGTTCTTATCAATGACACTACTCCTCATTGAGATCTATGTACCTATAGAGTTTCATGATGATCTCTCGAATAGTGTTTGAGATATGCTCCGGACAATGTTTTGGGACAGACCAACCGACTGACCGACGGACAAATTGACTCCTTTATAGCCCCCCTACCCTAATGGGGATATAAAAAGTGGTCAATACAGAATTTCTCACCTGCAGTCAGTTGTTGTTTCTGTGTTCAGTGAGACTACCTCCACTGCAAGTTGCTCATCTTCACTGTCGTATACATCAATTTCAATGGGACTGAAACCAAATGACGACATGAACTATTACTAACACTCTACCAAAAATGACACTCCTCACTGACCTCATATATTACTAATATTCTGGGCATTACCAATGTTCAGTCGACTGTTACAATAAACATTCCAATTTAAAAAAATCACACTGATCATCAGGATAAATTGTTCATGTAAATTTGCACAAAATGCACAAAACAGGGTATGGTAGATATCTAAATTCAATTATATCCCTTGAAATATTTTAGACAGTACATGCTTACCATCCTGCATTACATATCCTCAGGTCAGGTACTGCTTTTTCTGAGATGTTTCATTAGTATCAGTCAATGCATTTAAGAGGAGATTTTTGACATATGGACAGACTAACAGACAGGGTGATTCCTATACCCCCCCCCTCATACACACACACACACACAGTGTTTTATTTTCAAGGTGTATTATCTCTTTCTCTACCTATGTCAACTGTTTATAAGATCAGCTTTTGATCTCTTAAAACTGCAATTTTTATACATATATAAATATAAGGCTATAGTAAGAATCAGAGATGGAGATATCAGAGACTGAAATAATGGAGTTCAAGTTGTAAATTGTTAACACCATTAACTAAATTCAAGTAGCTCAGGTTTTGTATGTCTGTTTCAACACTCCATTCTGATCTACAAGTACCCATAATCATATTACAATGTATAAACTGTTTAATTCCATCTCTTGACATTACCTTTTATAAATATGTTTTGATCTGTAAATTTGTTATCAACTGTTTTAAGAAGCTAAATCAGTAAATCATGCAAACAAACCATTTCCATATCTTTATAAAGATAGTGGTTTAAGAGAATAACAGAGAGATGGACATCCTCATACACTTAATTCAGATTGAAGGCTACAATAACATTCATTGCAGTTAAAGAGAGACAGGCTAGCTGATTATTGTATACCCCAACAAGTTTGTTAAATATATAATATGTTTAAGTACCATGTAATATCACCATGTTGTTGAATGCTGAAGGACGTTGATGGTTGGTCTATTTCTACATCTGATGCTGCTGCTGTTAATCTTCGTTGCTAAGGAAACAAAGTAACCAATTAAGTTCTCACTCAAAAAAACAACAACTCAAACCATAAAGCTACATGCATGTGTTGGAATGCTATATATTATTTAACTTGAAATAGAAAGAAAGCTCAGAAAAATAATACCTGGATTAATTAGTACATTTTGACAGTAAAACCACAGAAATAACACATACCAGAAATAGAGTATGTCTAACTCGTCGTCTACGAAACTGCACAGTAGGAGTCCCTGCATTGTCGAATGATTCATCCTGAATTGACATTTGAATTTTAGTGATGAAGAAAGTGTATAAATTATCAAATTTTTGTTGTCTGCAAATGGTCTTGTTTACTCCTGTATGTTTAAAGAATGAATAAGGGTTATTGAAAATTCATTCTATTTTTCCTATTCTTTGTTTGTGAATGAATACTGGTTTGGGTTCTTCTTGGCTAGAGCAGTAGTGGTCATAAACTTGCAATCTCTTAGCTCCTTACAGCTTTAGGTTCAATCCAAGATTTGGAACTGATTTTGCAAATGAGGAAGCCTTCCAGCGGTCTTAAAAATGGTCAGTAGTTCTACCTGGGTTTCTCTGTGCACATGAGGTCTTCCTCCACCAATAAACAGTTGTACTCTGCTATTTTACTGTAATATTGCCACAGTGATAGTAAAATAGCAGAAAAAAAAGAAAGTTATTGCAAAAAAAGAAAGTTTAAAAGTTTACAGTAAACAAAAGTATTTTGTTCTATCCAATGAATGCAGAACATACATTTGCAGCTGCATGGCTGGGTGGCTGTGCTTCAGTTGTCACAACTACTGCCTCAGATCTAGTGGTGCCAGACTCTCTTGCCTCAGGACTGCATTCTGCTGGCTGAAAAGAAAACCATTTTAAAATCTTACCTAATCAACATGACACATTAATAGAAAAAACTTTGGAATCTCACACATCCTTTATTTTCATTTTATATATGTTCTCTTAGAGAGAGAGAGAGAGAGGAGAGAGAGAGAGAGAGAGAGAGAGAGAAAACAGTGAACTATTTATTTAATTACTCATAAATACAAATCCTTAATCTTCTTAAAGTAAAATTAAACAGAAAGCTGACTCAAAACCTAATATTGTGAGTCAAGATTTTCTGAAACTCTAGAAAATTTTGTTTCTTTTAAGGATGCTGTACTTGCTATGTCATACATTCTATAATACCAAAGAAACTGATATATTAATATTATACATATATAAGCAGCAATTTTTGTTAGAATTAAAGCCAAGTAAGCAGATGATTTTTTTGTCCTTGTGGACAGAGCTATATCTGGTTTTGTCAAATGTATTGTGTGATTTGATTTGTAATCAACAGGCATCAAAATTGATCACATGATATACATAAAAATAAAGTAAAAGAAATGCTAATATTTAGTTTCGATAAACCTTTGCTCTATACTAACCTTTGGATATGTGTGAAGGTACAGCCTTATAGGTGTTGTGCTCACTTTAGCCAGGAAATCTCTGAACAAAAGTTCTTCACCATTTTCATATTTCATTTCTATATGCATGCCAGTAAAATTAGCCAAGAAATAGTTCAAATTGCACAGTTGCAGTCCTAGAACAATGTTTTCTCCGTTTGGGAAATACCTATTTACTATGTCACTTTCAAGTGACTTCATGTTCTGGTCCTTTGACGCATCCATTGTTAATATTCCACCACCTCTGTTCCTGTGCACTTGCTGAAAGGTAGATGACAGTTTGTGCTTCCAGCCCACTTGTATGCGCCTTGTGGCATTAGGGACTCTCCTGCCAACTAGAGGCCCTTGGTTTGATAAAAAGAATAATAGACTTGAATCTCAATAGTATATAGAATATAGACCAACACTGCTGTAATAAATCTATTGAAAGGGTAAAAGATATCAATGTGCTATTTTGAAGGTATTGACTAGGAAGAATTAAAAAAAAAAAAAAAAAAAAAAAAACTCATGTATCACAGTATGCATAATTTCCATGAAATTTGTTTCTCAAAGTTTTGTGTGTCCATTTATTTGTGTTCATAACTAAAATTGAGCCTGATACAATGAATCATGTCTATGTTTACCTATATAACAAGTCACATATCCTAAAAAGGATATCTACATGAGAGTACTTGCTAATGGTGGAACTATTTCCACTTGTACCAGAATGTCTCCCAGTCAATGACATCAGACCAGATATCTTCTCCATATTGTTACATAATCTCATTACAGAATCAGAAAGAAAATACACCAATAAAAAATTAAACTTATCTGATTCTGATATGTTGAGATAATTCAGTCTTCTTATCTGAGTTTTACAAACTTAAATGAATTCATAGTACAGGCAACATGCTCTGGCTTTATGTAGGCAATAGCACTACAGAATATTTAAAGCACATAATCTGTGCAAATCTGAGTTACACAATCATAAAACTTTATGCAAAAATTGTTTCCATAAAGTGTGAATCTTTGTGTTTGTGATTTGATAATCTTATTAAGCTGTATATAATTTTATATCATTATTTTTTCCATTCTAATGATGTTAACTCAAAAAATAAATAACAAATTCAACTTTTCAGTGAACATCAGACTATAACAGTTCAATGTTTGTCAGGTATTGAATGATGAACATTGGTTAAGCTGCCCAGAATGCCAACACAACATCTATAACATAATGATATTGAATAAACCTTCAATAAATTATACAAGGTTACCATTTCTTAAAACTCTAAATGCAAACTATTTAGATTGTAAAGCTTAATGTAATAGATAAAACAATGCAGTCAATGTTAAGACTGCACTTAATTTGAATCGTGTAAGTGACCTAGTTCTTCTATCATTATTATCATTATTATTAGATATATATTATAAAGACAATGCATACAAATATCCTGACCAAGTTTACTAAAGATTGGATGGAAAATGAAGAATTCATTAAAAGAAATCAACACTTGAATGCAGAATTATAACAATGGCAGGTTGCCCACTGGCCTTGTTTTTTTATTTTTTATTTTTTATTTTTTTATATTTTTTTTTTAATTCTGTAAGCCTGATTTTCATCTCCAACTAAGTGTGAAACAAAACTGTTATTCAACATGCTATAACCCTTCCCCCATAGAAGACACCATGATTAGACCTATGGGAACAGCATAAAAAACAGATCAGCCTGCAAGTAAAGAGCAAGTAACTTCAGCTGGATTCTACTTAAAATGATACATTTGCATAGTTTCTTGCCTTCCACCCCAGAGTTGGATACTGTGACTGGACCACAGTTACTTCTCCATTACACAAATAGCTCTAAAATTCAGTCAAGTGAAGGATACCTTTTTCCTGGCTTTTCTGTTTGCTTGCAGGTTCTGTATCCTCTCCAGCGGAGTAAGGTTGTCTCCTGATAAATAACACAATTATTAAAACACTAATCTTTTTCAAATTAATGACAATTTTATCTTGTCCTCATTTTCATGTATTCATGTCAAAATTATAAAGATTCATAAAAAAATTTTTTTTCAATTAAATTGTTTAATTTGCATGCATGTTTATTCAGACAATTGTTGTTTTTTTTCATTAGGTAATGAACAGCCAAAATCATTTTATTATGTTTTGTCATGAACTAAAGGATTGTAAGTATTGTGAATGCACATGGATGTAAAACTTCATGATGTATTTGCACATACCACAAAAAACCTCTCTGCATCTTTCACGGAGGCGTACCCTGTCCCCTATTGTAACCACACCTAGGTCAAGGAACTCCTGCTCACTAAGTGAGCTCACTTGGTGTGGGGTTATCTACAGACATGCAATGTAAAACAGTGAGTTATTAATGGTTCTCTGATTACCACCCATTTGATAAAAAATATCAGAATGGCATGTGTATGTTACAACAAGACTGAATAGTTTCCACCTTATCTATTGTCAAAGTTAATATATATTAATTGGATTTTGATTAAGTAATTAATGTACAGATTATTTCACAACTACTTCCATATACCTTTATATTGGGTTAATTTGTATAATTGGCCTACTTAATTGTTTTTAGTGGTAGGTATACAGCATTGGAGATTTTCAGATAATAATCTATAGAAAGGTCAATCTAAGACCAAAGAAAATCAGACATAAAAGAATTTGGAAGGAGGAAAGATACTTGATAGGAGTTATTTGGATATGCAACTTCAGAACATTCCCTGCTTTTCCTTATTGATAAACAGTACAGTAGTATAGAAGGACTTCAATCTCTTACTTTTAAGGATTCTCTTACTATTTTGCATTCAATTTGTCTGAGTGTGATTATTTTTTCTGAGTGTGATTTTTTTCATTAACATTACGGGTGTTAATGGGCCCTCTACAGATCTGTACAGTATTTCAGGCATAGAAGCCATGTAAAACCACCAACCTACTGCAAGCTGGAAAGTTTGTTCACATGAAATATCTTTAGTGCTTAGACAGTTATTTGAAGCTACAGGTACTGCATGATTTAGATTGATAGTACAAAAGTATATCTATTTTGAATTCAAATAGATCTAGCCTTAATGAAAGCAAATAATTATCTATCATTATGAAATTATCCAACTTTCCACAAAATCTCTCTCTCACACACTCAGAGTTTTACACTCATCAAAGATCAGAAAATATGTATTTTACCCGTTGTTCACTAAAATTCCTCTTTAGTTCCCTCAGACCTAGCTCATCCAGGATAGCATCCATGTCAGGATCACATAAAGGTTATGGGTTAGATCTGTTAAAGAATGTTTTATCATAAGATATGTAAAGAAAATTAAAAAAAAACAAAAACATTCAAAATATCGATAAGTCCTGTTAAACATGATAAATATTTACATAATACAATAAAAGTGTGTAGGCTTATATCTATAAGTCACATACTATGTCAAGATCTATCCTCAAGTATTGAGTTCTCTTGCTATTGGTATTCTCAAGCTTTTTATACAAATTCAATACTCAACGTCATGTATGATGTGTGAAGTACTTTATCAGTGAAATAATTGGCAATAAACAGAATTGATGTATCATTTTTTCTTCTGATTCATTAATGCATTGAAAATGTTTTGCATAAGTATAACAAAAAATCATTTGAAATTGATGAAGATGTAACTTTTTTTCTACCATTTTCACAAATGCTGCTTTTTATCATTTTTAAGCCACTAGTTAACACTCAGCAAGACGATAACTTATTTATGTAAACCAACAAAAAAAAAAGAACATAAGTGCAACTGTTGTTCATAGATTTTACCTCTGTATGTGCACATTACCCATGGCAAACTCATTTGAAGTTCATTGTCGAGAACTGCAGACATAATAATAATATTCTGACTGTTATTGGATATTGAAAGTTATTTTTTAAGTCTGCTTTTTAAAACCTTAGACAGTTTATTACATTTGAAGGATTTAAATAGATCTATATCATATATGATATGAAAGTGAGAGATCGTGTAGGTATTTTCTTTGAACCAAATACTCCAGGATATTTGAATGTCTGGCGTCGGAATCTTGTATACTCGGCAAAAATCAAATGGTCCTTATCGATGTCAACATAAAAGTTCAGGTAATGATGACTCATCAGATATTTCTAGTATCTTGATTCCATAAAATATGTATCACTTACCGTGCAGTAATTAGAGAAATAAAGCGTCTGCGCCTGAAAAAAAAGCTGTCTGCGCAAACAATATGTACCGGAAGGCGAAATGCGATATATTGAATTCTTGCCTGGCGGGTTGGCGGGGCGCCGCACGAAAAGTCGAAAAGACGAACTATTGATTTTTTGCGGGGCGCCAGGCGAAATGTCGAAAAGACGAAATATTGATTATTTCGGGCCGCGGGGCGAGATTTCGCGGCGAAATGTCAAAATCTCGGGGCGAGATTTCGGGGCGAAAGGTCGAAAACACGAAATGTCGAAATCTCGGGGCGAGATTTCGGGGCGAAATGACGAAATATTATGTTTCATGTTGCGGGGCGAAATTTCGAGTTTTCGCCCCGAAATCTCGCCCCGAAACTCTGGCATTTTCGTGTTTTCGACCTTTCGCCCCGAAATCTCGCCGCGAGATTTCGACATTTCGGGGCGAAACTTCGCCCCGCAACACGAAACTCGAAATGGCAGAAATCAGCCACCATATATACTTGTTTATGCATATCTCAACTGCATAAAAAGTCAGTGGGTACAACAATATTAAAACAAATGTGTTCATTTTTTCTAAAAAGAGAACTAAAAAAAATTATAACATGCAAAAAACACTAAAAATCCTTATATTACTGTTCATTAAGATGTAAAGGTGACACAATATACATATGTAATGAATTACTACATACATGTATATCGTACATGCAATAGACAATGTATTACTATTATTTCTTTGTAAGTTTTGCTGTATCTTAGTATCAATACCAGCAGTTCTTTGTTTTTGGCATATAGTCAGTGAACTATTTAGTTACATGCTTTGTTTTGAAGGAGTTGAATGATACATTGCTTCAGTTATAAAACATAAAGTGATAAAAAGTGCACCATACATCAAAATAAAATGTTCATTTTTTATAGACACCAAAACGTACAGCCTAAAGAAACTTAAGTCGAGCAACACTTCCAGCACATACCTACCCCACTGGACTATGCGTATAATGTTTGATTTTCTACTCTTTTTTTTTTAAGTTTACAAAAACTGTAAAAAATACGAATGATTTGCATTTCTCACTTTTGCAGTAAAGGAGTCACAGTGACTATACCCACTGATATTCACAAGGTCATAGGAGACAGTCAGTTTTGTTTTAGTTGTTCCAGGTGGAAATATGTTAAGGCGTTCCATTTAAAATTTTCATAATTTTGCCCAAATTGCACTACACATTTCCACCTGGAATCTGCCTAAACCAGATTTCAACCCTATTCTGCCTTCACATTCCGCCTGTAAAATTACTCCGCCTTATTTACATATTTCGCCCTAAATTCCGCACCGTTTTGCTTTTAATATTTTCTTGGCGGAATTACTTTGTAAATTTCGTCTGAATCACGGGACAGGTTATATCAAGAGCATATTAGCGTTTCCCACTAATTCAAAAGTCACAAAGTCCATGGTATGTAATTTTTTTTTTCTAAACTAAACATAACAAAATAAGCGTATTTCTATAATGATCATCGTTTATTTGTTAACTGAGAATTTTGGAAACACGAGCGAGTGGGGATAATGTTCAATAACTAATCAACAAGGAAAACAATATACACAGGCAGATCTTGTGTTGGGAAATCAGAGATCATATATTTGTATCAATTCAGGCCCTAGAAGCGGTTTTACAATAACATTTTATTATGAGGATGATGAAACAGGCCCAGAAGTTGCTATCCCAGCATCATCAGAAACCCTTGTGTATTGAGGGAAAATTAAGTTTCGTGAAAGGAAAACTGGAAGAAATAGCACTTAATTAAGTATAAGCCAGTTTGAATATGGATTTTTACAATATTTAGAAACAAATCTAAAACAGTCCAGTATCTCCATAAAGTGTTGCCCTATTTCATAAGATGTGGTTTATGTTTTAAAAAAACAAAAAACAAAAACAATTTCTTTTTTTTTTCTTATTTAACATTTTTACAGTTTTATTTGATTATTATAAAGGTAGCCCTTTGCCAGTTTGCCATGGTTTAAACCAGTTTCTTGTTACAAAATATTTTACAAATGATGTCATTTCACCACTGATTTTACCCCTTTACTATCTTATTCAATGTCTTATAATATTTTGATGCATGTATTACTATATACACATGTATGGTGACACATTGAATAATTATTGAAATGAACACAATACCAATTAATTCAGATATTTATTTTTAAAATTAGTACAATATATAACCACAACATTACACACCATGCTAGTCCATGTATATGTTCATTAAGTGGGTTTTAACTCCGAGATGTTCTAGAACAGAAGTTTATTCATAGAACGTGAACAAAAAAAGTTCATCTTAATATCACAACAAAATGTGAGAATAGGAACGTGAAATGATACATGAAAATTTTGAAAATAATATTGAAATAAATCACTTAATTTGGAAACATGAAATTCAATCAGATGTTACATTTTGATTTCTATATCCTCTATCCTTAAAAGTGTACTTACGACAAAGAGCTAGTCTTTAACGATAATCGTACTATTGTATATCAGCTGAGAAATGTTAACCATGTTTGGTCTTATATAAAATATTTCTTAATGTATTGCCTTCTAATGTCTAGGTACGAGATTGACAAATTAAAACAAAATGGCATTCATCTTCAATTTTCATTCAAATTACAGTTTCATCTAGATCCTTGAATTGATGTATATCTTCCTGTTTGTACAACTAAACAATATGATGAAAATCTAAGATATGCTAATTGATTTCATACTGTTCTGCATTGTATTAATAAATATGAAAATTTAATTTTAGTTTTCAATTCTCTAAACAGTACAAGAGGCCTCGCATCCACATAACAACAGTATTACAAAGCAACAAAATCGATTTTGTGACCTCATTTTGACTACCTGGGTCCTATCTTTTATATTTGCGAGTTATCCAATTTACCTTTTGAGCTTTGTGGCGTTTATACGAACTCTTTTGCATAATTATAGACAATCACACTAGAAACAAATTTATGAAAAAATGGGGGTCACCATAATTCTTTTCGAGTTGTCTGCCCCTGAAAAAGATATTTTTGCAATAGTTTGACATTTCCAAGGGCAGATAACTCAAAACTAAGCCTATTGATACTTTGTTTTATTTTACATTATTGTTTTCAATTCCATAGCCTATTAACCAATCCCCGTGACTTTGAATGTACTGAATCTTTAGCACCTCTGTTGTTAGCTTAGACAAAATATTAACAGAAAGAAATTTTAAGTCATTCATTACGGAGGCCGTTTCCGAGACCTTTTGGGATCTAACCCACAACCCTTGGCTTCACAAACATCTCAGAGACCGTGCCCGGTCCAAGTTATGATCGAACCCAAACCTTTCAACTTCACGGCCGAGTGCTACCAAAGCCGATTTATTTATGTGAAATCCATGGTCCCTATCCTGTGGTTGGACACTGGGACTTGATATAACTCATATCTATTCAGACGAATCTCAACAGAAAAGAACATTCCCGCGATTTTTTCTAGTACAATATAAATATGTTTTACACGCGTCGCCTAGCATAACAGTGTAACTACAGGTTTATTCATTTGAAAAAAAGCTTATCTCATTATATCAACACAGACCTGTAAAACGTATTTTCTCACCTACTGATCATGTAACAAACCGTGACGGGTCTGCATAACTAATCATTTGTCATTGAAGGAGCCTATTTTACTTGTTTGTTTGTGTGTGTGTGTGTTTTTTTTTCTCTGTAATCATTAATTTGGAGAACCACGGCAAAGTGTTTAGTGTTTATTACAAGAAGTGAAAAATACACAAACCCGCCATATACACAAATTAAAACAAAGGGTTTTAATAAAATTATCGGTAATAAAGAACTTGTTTCTGACTTAACTTTTGCAATGAAAGCTATAATCGAGTTATTTTTGGTTAATGGTTAAATATATTCTATGTTTAAAAGGTACTATTGAAGTCTAAACGTAACAAAATAATTACTGAAAAGATGAAGTTAAGGTATCAACAAATATAAATATATTGAATTTTGATATATTGAAAATGATTCCTCGAATATGGCGATTATTCGAGTTTAGTTTTTTTGCAGATCCCCTTGAGGAATCGCGTGACCACTGTATATCAAAAGCCATGTATTCTGCCGTAAAATGCATATTTTAGAGGTTCACACAGTTTTCATCCATAAATGATAAGATTTTTTATTCATTGGATTATCTTGTTTCAGGCCGCCTGGCTGCCACGCCGCCAACAGACTATCAGCGGCCTGATGGAGGAAATAAATTTTAGACAGAAAGACATCAAAATCATGTATTCCGCAATAAAATGCATATTTCGAGGGGTTCACTCAGTTTTCTTTTATGATTTTTTTTTCCAGTTTACATAATAATATTGTAACATTACTGGCCAGCAGGTTTTCAGCGGCATTACTGAGGAAATATATCTTTGACAGAAATATTTCAGAAATTATATATTTAGTCGTAAAATGTTTCTTTAGATAGTTTTAAATAATTATCAGTCATAAATATTAAATCATTATTAAATGAAATGCGAGAAAATACATAAAAATGTCACGTTATTTAGTATCCATGATAATTCCATCATAAGAAACACGAAATGATGGTATAAGACCACTACTCTATTAGGTTTCTAAGTTCACGTCGCCAAGCCTCCAGACCACTAAGTTCACGACACTAGGCCGCTGTATTCACGCCGCCAGGACGCTGTGTTCTCGCCGCCAGGCCGCTAGGCCATATATATTTTTTAATTTGGCATAATCATAGAAAATCACAATCTATGCTACTTTTTAGTTATCTGCCCCTGAAAGTGAGGATTTAGGGTTATTAGTCTTATTTTCAAGGGCAGATAACTCAATATCATGGGCTAGCAACACCTCATTTAATTTCAACTCGATATTTGGGACTATATAACTTGACTTTGTGTAAAAAAAATGTAGAAGCAAAAAACAAAAATGTGAAATAAGATAAGGTATCGATAGGCTTTATTTTGAGTTATCTACTCTTGAAAATGACATACAATAAAGTAAGAAACTCACTTTCACTTGTCGCGTGGAGACTCCGATTTTTATCCCATAAATTTGTTTCTAGTGTGATTCTCTATAATCGTGTCAAGTTTTAGAAAATACTGATCGCTAGTTTAGATATGCCTCCTTTGTCTTCATAGTTAAAAACTACTGTAGTGAAATACGCCCTTAATGGATGCTTGTGGAAGCCTATTAATAAACAACAGCAAAAGAAACAATTTATGTATCATTTATCAGACCAATCAAAATGATAAAAAAGCATACGCTATTTCTATTATATAAATATTACCAACTCTCCTTTTCTGTGCCTGTGGTTCAAGAGAAACTATTGGACATTTCTTTTTCACCTGTCCTAACTTTGATTATGCCAGGCAAGTATTATTTAAATGAGCTGTCATTTATACAAAATGTTGATCTTGATTTGTTACTGTTTGGCAACACTCCTCTCCCGTATGAAAAAAGCAGTAAAATACTTAATGCGGTACACGATTTTATTAAATCTTTCAAACGTTTTGACAGTTATAGTGAAAGTTAAGATTGGGAAAGAGATGGAAAGAGATTAACAACTCTTAGTTTGCTTATTTTGACACCCTATCTTTCCCCCAGTTCAATCAAATCCAGTCTTTTTTCTCTTCCTTTTTAACCCCACCCCTTATCTACCTTGCCTTTCTTGTTTATCTATATTCCCTTCTTGTATACATTTCAAGGACTCATTTCCTTTTTTTTTATCATATATACTATCTTAGCCGTATTATTCTTTACAATATGTGACACATGGAGAGGAACGCGATAAGATTCATCTACCGTTCTAATGTTCTAATCTTTATTTGACTTGACTGTTTATCATTAAACTATTTGCTTAAAATTATATAAAAAAATGTTTAAACTAAAAAAAATGAATAGGTTACTGAATTCATTTAGGTAACTGTTTTTATGGTAACTGTCTACTGCTAAATATAAATGTTAAATCCGTTAAACAAATTCATTTCAAAATAATAAACCATTTGAAAAAGAAATGAGATGAATACAAACAGACCCTATGTACTGGCGAAAAATCCTTTAACCCTAGCAATGCTAACATTATCGCAGTTTGTATCCAAAACTTGCGAATATCCGTTTACACTGTACGTGTCCAAAACATTCCGATGGTATTCTGTACCATACGCCGTAAAGGGATGAAATGATTAGTAGTTTTTGATATTGTAATTGAATTTGTCTCCGAGCAATTTCCCTAGTTCCTCATTGAATGGTCTGTAAAATTCAGCAAGTAATGCCCGTGTAGAGTTAAACATATCTCCCTGCACCCGCTGTAAAGGTTTTCGAACATTTCTTCGACTTTTGTTGACAATAGATTGTATTGCGCGGTCACTCAAAGGCTCTATTAAAAATTGAAAATATGATTTGATTATTCTTCGTCCAAAAATAACACAAGTAGCAATACGTATTACAAATAACTAGTATCACAACCGCTATAATAATAATAATAATAATCAAATTAAATTCCCGCTAGAGGAATGAGTACAGACTGAGTTCGTACAGTGTGGTAGAACACGACTTGCTTAATTTTAAAGCAACACATTTAACCTTTGACAAATGTTCACATATTACAGAAAAGCATATAGTTCCTTGAGATAGAAAGATATATCTTTGGTAAAGTCCTCCAGCTTCAAAATCATAATTTGGTCCTGTGGGAAAACACGCTGGAACTCCATTATATGCACGTGATAGATTCCTATTCGGATACGCACCTGCAATTTACCAATGTACCAATGCTTATTATAATTGATTGATTTTTTTATGCATAGTTCAGCAAAAGGTAGAATACATGTATGTGCATACATTGTATTTAGTTAGCACAGTAAAATAAACGTAGTCAAATCTGTTTTCAGCGGTCAGTCATGGGAACAAGAGAAAGTGACCGCTTATTAGATGTGGTCACTGAATGAAGGTGTAACATATAACTAGTTATAGCTAGTTAATATTAAATTTGACCGCTAAATGCAGATTGGTCGCTTAAAACAGGTGGTCGGTAAACAGGTTCAACTGTATGTTTCGTTCAAATGGCCGGCCCATTTAGATTTATAGCTGTTTGACCCATTGTACTGTGACACAAAAAGACGTACCTACTCATCTATTGCATTAAAAACTTGTTCCATTTTTAATGCATTACATGCAAGATTAACTCATATAATGTATGCATTATTCAGATGCGGAATGTTTCCAGCACAAGACATTGTCACCTTATTGTACACCCGTTCAGGAATATAGGGTCCTAGCATTAGGGTTAGAACCAACGTCCTGGCATAATTGGGGGCTCGTCTGGGATCGTGCTTAGGAGGTTTATTGCGGTGGAACTCGTAGTTTTGAAGTATACTTTTTTCATGATGGACTATGATAAATGAATATTGGTGGGAGAACGTATGGGTTTGTTTGGGACAGATCTACAGGAATATGCTGAGAAGAAAGAGAAAGAGTTCCTGAAGCGGGAGGAACGTATGCAGAAACGTTAAGATGAGAGGCAGAAATGTCAATGTAAGAGATTAAAACTAGAAAATGAAAGGAAACGTGTAACTGAGAGGCTGAGACACGAAGATTAGAAGTTAAAACGTGAAGCTGAGAGGGAACGTGAAGACGAGATGTTGAGACGTGAGGATTAGGGGCGTAAAATTACGAGGATGGAGAAAGAGGCATTGTTTAAAGAGAAAGAAGCATTGTTCAAACGCGAAGAGCAGGGACGTAATATAGCGTTATTGAGACTCCGTGCTGAGACTGGAATCGTTAAGGCTGAGCAAAGCAGTAGGTCCTTACGGCTAAAAATGCCGCAGTTTGATGTACGTCAGGACGCGTACATAACGTGGTTTGAGCCGTTTGCCAATAGCCAGGGGTGGAGAGAAGATACATGGCAGTCAGTCTCAGCTCATTACTGACTGGTAAATGATTTGAGGTTTATACCAGCATGCCCACAGAACAAGCTTTGTAAAAACAACAGTTACCTGTTGACTGAGGAAGGCTTCAGGCTGAAGTTTCGGAGCAGTAAACCTGAGTATGGAGAGATTGTATTTCAGTTCATGTCTCGACTTGTGAGATACTTCAGCAGGTGGACAGCGACAGACGGAACGTTTGAAAGTTTGATGTTTTAGAAAGTTCGGGAGCAGTTCATATAAACATGCTCGCCTGAATTAGCACTTTTTCTAAAGGAGAGAATGCCACAGTCTAGAACAGAGTTTACAGAACTGACTGAGCAATACATAGAAGCTCATGATGGTTCTATCACGACCAAAAGAGGAAATAACATCAGCAATCGGACTCAAAACAAACAATCACAAAGACCTTATATCGCCCCAGCTCCAATCCCCAGACTGACCAGAGGCATGGCAACCGGAAAAAGGTTTCCTTGGTCTGTAATAAGGAGGATCACATAGCTCGAGACTGCAGACAGAATTAGCAATAAGATCGAAATCGGAAGCGTGGGAATGATCGCCAAGAACAGTCGAACGACAAACACAATGTTTCAGCTTTGCAGGTTAAACAGAACCATGTACAATCTGCATTAAGGACGGCAAGTTATATCTTGCAAATGGACAGTCAGCGCCAATCATTTCTGGCGGGTGTACCATAGATTCCACGGAAGGCGAAAGGAAGCTGAACTTCCAGGAATGATTTGTGGGTGTTAGACAAGTGAAAGTTTTAAGAGATTCATGTTGTGAGTTACCCGCAGTTATAAAGGATTTAGTGTTTGAGAGCCAAATGCTTGACAAGCAGTTTGTCATGAAAACAACTGACGAGCTAAGCTTGTCCCAGCCGCAGAGATGGGGATTGATACATCTTACTACAAAGGAAGGATTAGAAGTCATGGGGTTAAGCTCACTGATATGTGATTTAATTCTGAAAAAAAATGACGGAGTTACAGCTGTACTTACTCGAGCTCAAGCTGAGATAGAAAAGAAATAATTAAAGGCTTCAAATGTGCTGATCTCACATTTTGGTAATGTGAACATTAAGACGCTTCAAAAGGCACAGAAAGATGATACGTCATTGAAGAAATTATGGTCACAAGCTGCTAGTACCAGTGAAATGAAGACCAAAGGTGGTTATTGTATCTGTATGTGGTACAAAAGGATGTGTTGTATAGAGAGTAAAAGCATGTCAGATGACAAGCCTCGAACACAGTAAGGCAAATTGTTGTACCTTCAGATTACAGGAAACGTGATATGAGAACAGGAGACGTCTCAGGTCATGAATACGTACCAGTATGTTTTAGAGTTACGAAACAGGCTTGAAGACACATGCCAGATTGCAAGACAGAGTTTGAACGAAGCTCGATGTGTCTGGAAGCAGAGAAAAAATAACCCAGGTGAAAAGGTGTTGTTACTTTTGCCGATCTCACATAATAAGCTCGTGCTTTAATGGAAAGGTCCTTATAAAGTCATTGAGGTAGTAAACGGTATGGACTTCAGAATAAACGTTGATGACAAGGTTGGAACATATCATATCAATCTGTTGAAGAAGTATAAAGAGAGACATGATACCATCGTGTCAGGGATGGCTATCATAGAACCTGAGATCGACACAGAGTTTCAGTGTTGTAGATGACGAGGGTTTGCTAGACTTCTCTTGCTTACAGGGTAAGGAGTCATACCGTGATGTACAGATCTCCGACAGTTTAACTGTTGAACAGAGACAAGATGTGCTGATCATGTTGGAAGAGTTTCAAAATATTTTCACAGATATGCCTGGAACTACAAACTTTGCTGAGGACAATATTGATTTGACTACAGAAAGTCCTAACAGTGTTCGACAATATCCGATTCCTTATGCAAGGAGAACAGAGTTAGACCACGAGTTCGGATTACAATTCTCCTATAGTTCTTATCAAGAAAAGGGACAAAAGTAACAGTTTCTGTTTTAATTTCAGGAGGATCAACAGTGTGACAAAAGTTGACCGGAAACCAATGGGAAATGCTGAAGGCATGATGCCAAAGGTCAATATGACAAGTTTTTCACAAAATTTGACTTGACCAAAGGCTACTGGCAAATACCAGTTGAAGCCAAATCCAAACGCTTGACATCATTTTTAACAACAAGTGGATAGTATCAGTTTAAGAAGACGTTCGGCATTGTGAACTCTGAAAGTACTTTTACAGAATGATGAGAAAATTGCTGCATGGTTTTAATAATGCTGATAACTATGTAGATGACATCTTGGGTCGCACCAAAACATGGAAGCAAAACCTAAAAGTGTTGGTAGATATATTTACCCGAGTCAAAGATGAAGGACTGACTGAATCATCGCTTTCACAAGGCATATATTTGGAGATGGTGTGATGCAAATGGAAAATGAGAAGTTTGAGAGAATCATGAACACCGAACGTCCCAAAACCAAGAAACAAGTCAGAGCGTTTCTATGTCTTGCTGGATATTATGGGAAATTTATACCAGCATATTCAGAAATCGTTGCATCTCTGACAGATTTAAACAAGCAGAATAGTCCAAACAATGTTGAATGGCTTAAAGAACACTAAAAGTCTTTCAAAAAATACACTGTAATCGAAAGGGAGTGTCTGGCCATTGTCTTCGGAATAAAGAAGTTCCAGAAGTTCTTATGTGAAACCGAGTTTGTGCTTCAGACAGATATGCTCCTCTATCAAACATACAGAAATGTAAGATTGAGAGTAGGAGAATAAGGTGATGGGATTTATCCTTCAGAACTACAAGTTCAGGATTGGGCCATCAAGGGTTCTGACAATATATGTGCGGACTATTTAAGTCGCCATAGTGATTAGAATGATGGTCAGAATATAACAGAAGTATCCCTAAGTTTTGTTTAAAACACACGTGTTTTTTGGAAAAGGGGGATATTGTCAGGAAAAATATATAATTATTTATATAGTAATTACCTCCCTTAATTTTGATTACATTTTCATTTAATTATTCCCTTTATTGTTTTCTTGTAATGCCTCCCTTTAATACTCCTTTTGTAAATTTTAACCGTTCTTTTTTATTCGGGGTTGACTTTATTAGTAGTAAATAAGTTTTGTACATATATCTGATAAGTCATCAGTGTGTGATGCGAATGGTCGATAATAAAATACCTTTTCACTGTTATATTTGTTATGAATAAAGATTGAATATTTCCATGCATAAGGAGTCATTGAATTTGACCTGCAGAGTCATACCTGTTTTGAGTTACTCTGATAGTTGCATTTCAGTAAATATTACCTGGTAACTGACCTTTGAGCTTTGCATTTGAAGGGGTACACCAGGTGATGTATATTATATTGGCTTACAAGCGACGATCCTTCATTCTCATCTTTATACAAGAGTATTGCGTTTTGGGTACTGTGGAGGTAGTGTCTCTAAAGCATTGCGTTTCATTGGCATGAAGATATGAGAAGGACTGTTTGGCAGCCATATCATATTCGGTTTCAGACCAACGATTTAACTTGTAGGTCTTATACAGGTTAAGGCATGGATAATAGGCTGAGGTGTAACTCATTTAGGTTTTATAACTGGGTCTGAGACAAGGTGTCTTGACACAGAATAGCTTAAATAGCATAGGTTTTGACTTTCTCAAGTAGAGCTCATTTAAGGTTTCATAACTAGGTCTTGGACAAGGTGTCTCAAGACATAATAGTAGAGACTCAGGGAAAGTTTCACTTGTGTGGCTGATGGTATATGGGCTGAGTTATCGACCAGCCGCAAAAAATGGCTTTGGATTATAGTAGTTAGGAATTTGTTTTGTGTTCCGATCCCAATGCTGATAAATTCATTTGTAAAAACATTTTTTTTATCTTAAATATGGAAACATTGGCTATAATAAAGCATGAGTTAAATTACATTTACTTAGATATTTCTTGCATGCTTGAAGCTGTCAGTTTTCAGCACAAGACATTGTCGCATTATTGCACATCCGTTTAACGCATTTTTTAGGATATGACAGCGCAAATGGCGACGTCACAAATCAAAGCGCTGAGGGCACTGATGGTGTGTGTGTCTCAAGTGGAAGAAAGTTTGACGAGCTGCAGATATGCAGGGTAACTTAGTTTTGTCAGATACCAAACTTATATTAAAATAACGAACGATTGTTCATTGTAGGCTATAGAAATAGGGAGAATTAAAGTGGCGATGTGCTAATTGTCAACATTCTGTTGAAACAAATGGTGCGTTCATCTTTAACGTCTTGTAATGACCATGTTACCGCAACATTAAAGGGAGGTTATTGCCATTCCGCAAATAGTTGACCCCGTTTATTAAATTTACTTAGATAAACAAAAAATGCGACAATACTGTTCTCTTAGCACTATCAGCGCTTTAATTTGTACTACCGAGCGACGGCAAAGTTTCTATTTATATATGTAAATCAGTGGCTATCACTTCGGATAGCAGATATTCAGGTATCAGCGATTCTATCGAGCAACAAATAACCCTTTGAGCTACCTGAGGTATCTGAGATAGCTTGATGTGATCATTAGTAAGTTACACTGATTTGTATCGGAATTCAAGCTGTCTAAATGGCCCATTGTAACACCACTAAATAACCGAAACCTACGCAACCACAATCCAAATTCACCAAGGGCCATCTTTGCATCGAAAGAAACTATACTCCTCCGGAAGGTAAAGTAAAAGTTACGCAACATCATAGGGAAATTAGTTCTTTTGTGTTTTTATGCCACATACAATTATTTTGCCTCATAAATATTTATTTTTACTCCAGATGGAGTTTTTTACACTTTGGCTGAATCTCTGAATCTTGAATATCTGTTCAATCGTTCGATCATTCATACAGAATTAAGAGGTTATTTGGTTTTAAATGTAGAAAAATGGACCTTCAGAATTTAGGTTGTATAGTTTTAATTGACTACGTCTCACAAAACTAAAAACGGAGCTAAAAGTTCTGCAATTAAATACCGTGTGAACTTACAGAAAATTGAAATTTCATTGCAGAGAATGTTTACAAGTGGTTTCAGATAGTACTGACGACAAGAGATCCGGACGACCAGCGGACAAAGTACGAGAGTTAAATTAAAAACCAACGGTCCGAGCTGCGAGGTAAGTAATTTAATAACCTTACTGGAATTCGCTTGGCTTCCCATAATGTACTTTCCAGGTTTGGTAAAAAGAATGGTACTCGGACATTTACCGTGGGTAGGTGGATAGAACGCCAAAAGAAATGTATTTGAGAGGAGAGAGATTACATTGAATAAAAATGTAACATCAGATTAGTTTGACGTCACGCCAACATCTTAACTGCTCCGTTGTGACATTAATGTATATACTTAACGTTATTTTTTATAGTTTACATTGTCTGTCTAAAACGTTTAAGGCAGATAGAATATACATACAGTAAAATAAGATAATGACGAAGATTTTTCATGAAATTACGATGTTAAAGAAAATCTATGAACTTTCCGAATAATCCACTGAAAGTATTAAATAATACACGTGATTCTAAATATAGTAACAAAAGTACATTGTTGGAAAAAACGATTTCCCGTATTTGAAAAAGGTTTATTACAATTTTGTCCTGCTAGTGAACAATTATAAAAAAATTTTTAAAATTTTAAAAAACTTGACTCAAAATTTGCTATTTACTATTGGCAAAAACGTTGTGTTGAGAATATATATTTTAATTTAATGAATACATAATAATAACTTAACTCAGACATACATCTATTGAATCAATATACATGTATATATAGTCTGTCAGTATAATTAAGGTGAATCCGAAATGTGCGAACAATGAACACTGTTTTGACCGTTCTTGATTAAATCCATTTTAATTCTCAAAATGTCGTAAAGATATGTTTCAATTAAAAAAATGAAAATATAAATATCAACATATACGATGTGCGTTTTGATAAAAATCAATAAAAGAATGCCAAAATAACGTTATATAAATATTTTACATATGTATTGTACTGTACCATGAATGGCTAGTCGGATCATTTAAATGATAACAGTCCCGTCTAATTGATATTTGAATATCCGTGGCAATGATCACCAAAATACACGGACTAGCTATGAATTTGTTCATTTATATAAAAAACATTATGAAAAAAAACTTTGTTATTTTTGAAAAAGAAACCAATATCAACATATTCGAACCATTTTAACTCAAAAGAATGTACAATTTTAGTCAGTTAACAACACACATTCAATAAATACCAGATGTATATTTGATTATCAGTCGTCAAACGCGATATATTAAATAAAAGGACGGCATAAAACATTTCAAAATGATAGCGTTAAAGTATTTTCTTTAAATTGTGAAAACCCTTAAAAATTTTATTAGCTTAAAATGACTGTTGATTATCGATGAATATGTGTTCAGTTATATGAACGGTGTTTGTAAGTAGTATACTCTCAGTACTTGCCGTACTCTGTTTTTGCTGCTGAGGTTATCATTTCATTTATACTTTTACAAATTACAGTGCTTTGTAGTTTGTAAATTCATAGGAATTTACCATTTCATATCTAAATTTTAATTTCAATGTGTTTTACCAGTTCATGTTTTAAATTCACAGCACTTAACAATTAATATCATTTTTGTAAATTCATAGCATTTACCATTTCATGTCTTGTTTGTAAATTCACAATATTAACCATTTCATGTCATTTTTTAAATCGCATAGGACTTACCATTTCATGTCATGTTTTTAAATTCATAGCATGTACCATTTCATGTAAAGTTTGTAAATTCATTGCAATTACAATTTCTTGTCATTTTTTTGTAATTTTATAGGACATCATTTCATGGCATGTTTGTAAATTCACAGCACTTACCATTTCATGTCAATTTTGTAATTCCATAGCACTAACCGTTTCATGGCATGTTCGTAATTTTATAGGAGTTATCATTTCATGTCATGTTTATTAATTCATAGCATGTACCATTTCATGTAAAGTTTGTAAATTCATAGCACTTACCAATTCATGTAAAGTTTGTAAATTCATAGCACTTACCATTTCATATCATGTTATAAATTCAAAGCACTAATCGTTTTCTTGTAAAACGGATATGATCCATAGACACAACCCCTTCATGTCTCGTGTGTCTTCAAACATGAATTAAATTTAAAAAAATTATAACATGCAAAAAACACTAAAAATCCTTATATTGTTCATTAAGATGTTAAGGTGACACAATATACATATGTAATGAATTACTACATACATGTATATCGTACATGCAATAGACAATGTATTACTATTATTTCTTTGTAAGTTTTGCTGTATCTTAGTATCAATACCAGCAGTTCTTTGTTTTTGGCATATAGTCAGTGAACTATTTAGTTACATGCCTTGTTTTGAAGGAGTTGAATGATACATTGCTTCAGTTATAAAACATAAAGTGATAAAAAGTGCACCATAGCATTTCTGTCAAGTATGTTACATCAAAATAAAATGTTCATTTTTTATAGACACCAAAACGTACAGCCTAAAGAAACTTAAGTCATTCATTACGGAGGCCGTTTCCGAGACCTTTTGGGATCTAACCCACAACCCTTGGCTTCACAAACATCTCAGAGACCGTGCCCGGTCCAAATTATGATCGAACCCAAACCTTTCAACTTCATGGCCGAGTGCTACCAAAGCCGATTTATTTATGTGAAATCCATGGTCCCTATCCTGTGGTTGGACACTGGGACTTGATATAACTCATATCTATTCAGACGAATCTCAACAGAAAAGAACATTCCCGCGATTTTTTCTACTACAATATAAATATGTTTTACACGCGTCGCCTAGTTAGATAACTCACACTTAGCATAACAGTGTAACTACAGGTTTATTCATTTGAAAAAAAGCTTATCTCATTATATCAACACAGACCTGTAAAACGTATTTTCTCACCTACTGATCATGTAACAAACCGTGACGGGTCTGCATAACTAATCATTTGTCATTGAAGGAGCCTATTTTACTTGTTTGTTTGTGTGTGTGTGTTTTTTTTTTTTCTCTGTAATCATTAATTTGGAGAACCACGGCAAAGTGTTTAGTGTTTATTACAAGAAGTGAAAAATACACAAACCCGCCATATACACAAATTAAAACAAAGGGTTTTAATAAAATTATCGGTAATAAAGAACTTGTTTCTGACTTAACTTTTGCAATGAAAGCTATAATCGAGTTATTTTTGGTTAATGGTTAAATATATTCTATGTTTAAAAGGTACTATTGAAGTCTAAACGTAACAAAATAATTACTGAAAAGATGAAGTTAAGGTATCAACAAATATAAATATATTGAATTTTGACATATAAATGATTCCTCGAATATGGCGATTATTCGAGTTTAGTTTTTTTGCAGATCCCCTTGAGGAATCGCGTGACCACTGTATATCAAAAGCCATGTATTCTGCCGTAAAATGCATATTTTAGAGGTTCACACAGTTTTCATCCATAAATGATAAGATTTTTTATTCATTGGATTATCTTGTTTCAGGCCGCCTGGCTGCCACGCCGCCAACAGACTATCAGCGGCCTGATGGAGGAAATAAATTTTAGACAGAAAGACATCAAAATCATTTATCACGCCATAAAATGCATATTTGGAGGGGTTCAGACAGTTTTCATTCACAGATAATAAGCATTTTCTTATTTATATACATATTAATTTCAGGCCGCTTGCAGACTTTCAGCGGCCTTTCGAAGTTCATATATTTGACAGAAGGACATCAAAAATCATGTATTCCGCAATAAAATGCATATTTCGAGGGGTTCACTCAGTTTTCTTTTATGATTTTTTTTTTTCAGTTTACATAATAATATTGTATCATTACTGGCCAGCAGGTTTTCAGCGGCATTACTGAGGAAATATATCTTTGACAGAAATATTTCAGAAATTATGTATTTAGTCGTAAAATGTTTCTTTAGATAGTTTTAAATAATTATCAGTCATAAATATTAAATCATTATTAAATGAAATGCGAGAAAATACATAAAAATGTCACGTTATTTAGTATCCATGATAATTCCATCATAAGAAACACGAAATGATGGTATAAGACCACTACTCTATTAGGTTTCTAAGTTCACGTCGCCAAGCCTCCAGACCACTAAGTTCACGATACTAGGCCGCTGTATTCACGTCGCCAGGACGCTGTGTTCTCGCCGCCAGGCCGCTAGGCCATATATATTTTTTAATTTGGCATAATCATAGAAAATCACAATCTATGCTACTTTTTAGTTATCTGCCCCTGAAAGTGAGGATTTAGGGTTATTAGTCTTATTTTCAAGGGCAGATAACTCAATATCATGGGCTAGCAACACCTCATTTAATTTCAACTCGATATTTGGGACTATATAACTTGACTTTGTGTAAAAAAAAATGTAGAAGCAAAAAACAAAAATGTGAAATAAGATAAGGTATCGATAGGCTTTATTTTGAGTTATCTACTCTTGAAAATGACATACAATAAAGTAAGAAACTCACTTTCACTTGTCGCGTGGAGACTCCGATTTTTATCCCATAAATTTGTTTCTAGTGTGATTCTCTATAATCGTGTCAAGTTTTAGAAAATACTGATCGCTAGTTTAGATATACCTCCTTTGTCTTCATAGTAAAAAACTACTATAGTGAAATACGCCCTTAATGGATGCTTGTAGAAGCCTATTAATAAACAACAGCAAAAAAAACAATTTATGTATCATTTATCAGACCAATCAAAATGATAAAAAAGCATACGCTATTTCTATTATATAAATATTACCAACTCTCCTTTTCTGTGCCTGTGGTTCAAGAGAAACTATTGGACATTTCTTTTTCACCTGTCCTAACTTTGATTATGCCAGGCAAGTATTATTTAAATGAGCTGTCATTTATACAAAATGTTGATCTTGATTTGTTACTGTTTGGCAACTGTCCTCTCCCGTATGAAAAAGCAGTAAAATACTTAATGCGGTACACGATTTTATTAAATCTTTCAAACGTTTTGACAGTTATAATGAAAGTTAAGATTGGGAAAGAGATGGAAAGAGATTAACAACTCTTAGTTTGCTTATTTTGACACCCTATCTTTCCCCCAGTTCAATCAAATCCAGTCTTTTTTCTCTTCCTTTTTAACCCCACCCCTTATCTACCTTGCCTTTCTTGTTTATCTATATTCCCTTCTTGTATACATTTCAAGGACTCAGTTTCCTATATATCTTTTTTTATCAGTTTATCATATATACTATCTTAGCCGTATTATTCTTTACAATATGTGACACATGGAGAGGAACGCGATAAGATTCATCTACCGTTCTAATGTTCTAATCTTTATTTGACTTGACTGTTTATCATTAAACTATTTGCTTAAAATTATATAAAAAAATTTTAAAAAAAAAAAAAAAATGTAAATCCGTTAAACAAACAAATTCATTTCAAAATAATAAACCATTTGAAAAAGAAATGAGATGAATACAAACAGACCCTATGTACTGGCGAAAAATCCTTTAACCCTAGCAATGCTAACATTATCGCAGTTTGTATCCAAAACTTGCGAATATCTGTTTACACTGTACGTGTCCAAAACATTCCGATGGTATTCTGTACCATACGCCGTAAAGGGATGAAATGATTAGTAGTTTTTGATATTGTAATTGAATTTGTCTCCGAGCAATTTCCCTAGTTCCTCATTGAATGGTCTGTAAAATTCAGCAAGTAATGCCCGTGTAGAGTTAAACATATCTCCCTGCACCCGCTGTAAAGGTTTTCGAACATTTCTTCGACTTTTGTTGACAATAGATTGTATTGCGCGGTCACTCAAAGGCTCTATTAAAAATTGAAAATATGATTTGATTATTCTTCGTCCAAAAATAACACAAGTAGCAATACGTATCACAAATAACTAGTATCACAACCGCTATAATAATAATAATAATAATCAAATTAAATTCCCGCTAGAGGAATGAGTACAGACTGAGTTCGTACAGTGTGGTAGAACACGACTTGCTTAATTCTAAAGCAACACATTTAACCTTTGACAAATGTTCACATATTACAGAAAAGCATATAGTTCCTTGAGATAGAAAGATATATCTTTGGTAAAGTCCTCCAGCTTCAAAATCATAATTTGGTCCTGTGGGAAAACACGCTGGAACTCCATTATATGCACGTGATAGATTCCTATTCGGATACGCACCTGCAATTTACCAATGTACCAATGCTTATTATAATTGATTGATTTTTTTATGCATAGTTCAGCAAAAGGTAGAATACATGTATGTGCATACATTGTATTTAGTTAGCACAGTAAAATAAACGTAGTCAAATCTGTTTTCAGCGGTCAGTCATGGGAACAAGAGAAAGTGACCGCTTATTAGATGTGGTCACTGAATGAAGGTGTAACATATAACTAGTTATAGCAAGTTAATATTAAATTTGACCGCAAAGATTGGTCGCTTAAAACAGGTGGTCGCTAAACAGGTTCAACTGTATGTTTCGTTCAAATGGCCGGCCCATTTAGATTTATAGCTGTTTGACCCATTGTACTGTGACACAAAAAGACGTACCTACTCATCTATTGCATTAAAAACTTGTTCCATTTTTAATGCATTACATGCAAGATTAACTCATATAATGTATGCATTATTCAGATGCGGAATGTTTCCAGCACAAGACATTGTCACCTTATTGTACACCCGTTCAGGAATATAGGGTCCTAGCATTAGGGTTAGAACCAACGTCCTGGCATAATTGGGGGCTCGTCTGGGATCGTGCTTAGGAGGTTTATTGCGGTGGAACTCGTAGTTTTGAAGTATACTTTTTTCATGATGGACTATGATAAATGAATATTGGTGGGAGAACGTATGGGTTTGTTTGGGACAGATCTACAGGAATATGCTGAGAAGAAAGAGAAAGAGTTCCTGAAGCGGGAGGAACGTATGCAGAAACGTTAAGATGAGAGGCAGAAATGTCAATGTAAGAGATTAAAACTAGAAAATGAAAGGAAAGGGAACGTGAAGACGAGATGTTGAGACGTGAGGATTAGGGGCGTAAAATTACGAGGATGGAGAAAGAGGCATTGTTTAAAGAGAAAGAAGCATTGTTCAAACGCGAAGAGCAGGGACGTAATATAGCGTTATTGAGACTCCGTGCTGAGACTGGAATCGTTAAGGCTGAGCAAAGCAGTAGGTCCTTACGGCTAAAAATGCCGCAGTTTGATGTACGTCAGGACGCGTACATAACGTGGAGCCGTTTGCCAATAGCCAGGGGTGGAGAGAAGATACATGGCAGTCAGTCTCAGCTCATTACTGACTGGTAAATGATTTGAGGTTTATACCAGCATGCCCACAGAACAAGCTTTGTAAAAACAACAGTTACCTGTTGACTGAGGAAGGCTTCAGGCTGAAGTTTCGGAGCAGTAAACCTGAGTATGGAGAGATTGTATTTCAGTTCATGTCTCGACTTGTGAGATACTTCAGCAGGTGGACAGCGACAGACGGAACGTTTGAAAGTTTGATGTTTTAGAAAGTTCGGGAGCAGTTCATATAAACATGCTCGCCTGAATTAGCACTTTTTCTAAAGGAGAGAATGCCACAGTCTAGAACAGAGTTTACAGAACTGACTGAGCAATACATAGAAGCTCATGATGGTTCTATCACGACCAAAAGAGGAAATAACATCAGCAATCGGACTCAAAACAAACAATCACAAAGACCTTATATCGCCCCAGCTCCAATCCCCAGACTGACCAGAGGCATGGCAACCGGAAAAAGGTTTCCTTGGTCTGTAATAAGGAGGATCACATAGCTCGAGACTGCAGACAGAATTAGCAATAAGATCGAAATCGGAAGCGTGGGAATGATCGCCAAGAACAGTCGAACGACAAACACAATGTTTCAGCTTTGCAGGTTAAACAGAACCATGTACAATCTGCATTAAGGACGGCAAGTTATATCTTGCAAATGGACAGTCAGCGCCAATCATTTCTGGCGGGTGTACCATAGATTCCACGGAAGGCGAAAGGAAGCTGAACTTCCAGGAATGATTTGTGGGTGTTAGACAAGTGAAAGTTTTAAGAGATTCATGTTGTGAGTTACCCGCAGTTATAAAGGATTTAGTGTTTGAGAGCCAAATGCTTGACAAGCAGTTTGTCATGAAAACAACTGACGAGCTAAGCTTGTCCCAGCCGCAGAGATGGGGATTGATACATCTTACTACAAAGGAAGGATTAGAAGTCATGGGGTTAAGCTCACTGATATGTGATTTAATTCTGAAAAAAAATGACGGAGTTACAGCTGTACTTACTCGAGCTCAAGCTGAGATAGAAAAGAAATCATTAAAGGCTTCAAATGTGCTGATCTCACATTTTGGTAATGTGAACATTAAGACGCTTCAAAAGGCACAGAAAGATGATACGTCATTGAAGAAATTATGGTCACAAGCTGCTAGTACCAGTGAAATGAAGACCAAAGGTGGTTATTGTATCTGTATGTGGTACAAAAGGATGTGTTGTATAGAGAGTAAAAGCATGTCAGATGACAAGCCTCGAACACAGTAAGGCAAATTGTTGTACCTTCAGATTACAGGAAACGTGATATGAGAACAGGAGACGTCTCAGGTCATGAATACGTACCAGTATGTTTTAGAGTTACGAAACAGGCTTGAAGACACATGCCAGATTGCAAGACAGAGTTTGAACGAAGCTCGATGTGTCTGGAAGCAGAGAAAAAATAACCCAGGTGAAAAGGTGTTGTTACTTTTGCCGATCTCACATAATAAGCTCGTGCTTTAATGGAAAGGTCCTTATAAAGTCATTGAGGTAGTAAACGGTATGGACTTCAGAATAAACGTTGATGACAAGGTTGGAACATATCATATCAATCTGTTGAAGAAGTATAAAGAGAGACATGATACCATCGTGTCAGGGATGGCTATCATAGAACCTGAGATCGACACAGAGTTTCAGTGTTGTAGATGACGAGGGTTTGCTAGACTTCTCTTGCTTACAGGGTAAGGAGTCATACCGTGATGTACAGATCTCCGACAGTTTAACTGTTGAACAGAGACAAGATGTGCTGATCATGTTGGAAGAGTTTCAAAATATTTTCACAGATATGCCTGGAACTACAAACTTTGCTGAGGACAATATTGATTTGACTACAGAAAGTCCTAACAGTGTTCGACAATATCCGATTCCTTATGCAAGGAGAACAGAGTTAGACCACGAGTTCGGATTACAATTCTCCTATAGTTCTTATCAAGAAAAGGGACAAAAGTAACAGTTTCTGTTTTAATTTCAGGAGGATCAACAGTGTGACAAAAGTTGACCGGAAACCAATGGGAAATGCTGAAGGCATGATGCCAAAGGTCAATATGACAAGTTTTTCACAAAATTTGACTTGACCAAAGGCTACTGGCAAATACCAGTTGAAGCCAAATCCAAACGCTTGACATCATTTTTAACAACAAGTGGATAGTATCAGTTTAAGAAGACGTTCGGCATTGTGAACTCTGAAAGTACTTTTACAGAATGATGAGAAAATTGCTGCATGGTTTTAATAATGCTGATAACTATGTAGATGACATCTTGGGTCGCACCAAAACATGGAAGCAAAACCTAAAAGTGTTGGTAGATATATTTACCCGAGTCAAAGATGAAGGACTGACTGAATCATCGCTTTCACAAGGCATATATTTGGAGATGGTGTGATGCAAATGGAAAATGAGAAGTTTGAGAGAATCATGAACACCGAACGTCCCAAAACCAAGAAACAAGTCAGAGCGTTTCTATGTCTTGCTGGATATTATGGGAAATTTATACCAGCATATTCAGAAATCGTTGCATCTCTGACAGATTTAAACAAGCAGAATAGTCCAAACAATGTTGAATGGCTTAAAGAACACTAAAAGTCTTTAAAAAAATACACTGTAATCGAAAGGGAGTTCGGAATAAAGAAGTTCCAGAA
>CM037785.1:65159388-65209388 GCA_021229015.1 Solen grandis
TCTCGTTAATTTCTGAAATATCTGAAATGCTTACATTGTACATTGTATGCATGCAGATACGTGCATTATAATGTGACATGTAATTCAAACATACAATTGAACCTGTATTAGCGGCTACCTGTACTAATTAAGCGGTCAACCTGCATTTAGCGGTCAGTTTTAATATTACCAAACTGTTTAATTTTGTTATATATTTAAACTTCTTTTAGCGGTCACCTCTGTTAAGCGGCCATTAAAAAAAAATATTGTTCCCTTAAATGACCGCTTAAGACAGGTTTGACTGTATTCAAATTCAACCAAAATACAATTACCAAACCAAACCAACAGAATTAGATTATTACACAGCCAGGCAAACGGAATCAACACGGGTCTGAATAACTAGTACAGGCTAGATATTCAGTTAATCCATTCATCATTAAATTGTGATCATTGTCTATTAAGTCACCGTGAGAATTATACAGAAATTGCAAGTCTTTGTAGACTTAAAGCAAATTGGTCTATAACTCAAAGTCAATGGATGCTTGCATCTACAAGTTTTTAGTTCTCCTGAGCACTTCGAAGTGCTCAGGTGAGGTATTGCGATCGGCCTTTGTCCGTCGTCAACGTTTGCTTTAAAGGACATCTCCTCCTAAACCGCTGGTACTGAACAAAAATAAGCTAAGTCATTCCGTGCTCAGGTGAGGTATTGCGGTCGGCCTTTGTCCGTCGTCAACTTTTGCTTTAAAGGACATTCCTCCTAAACCGCTGGTACTGAACAAAAATAAGCTAAATCATTCCGGTCCGCAAACTAAGATGGCCGCCAGAGCTTTAAAAAAAACAACACAACAAACAAACAAACAACAACGCTGAGCAGTTTTTGAGGATCCTCATTTGGTGGTACTGAACAAAAATTGTTAAAATTATTCTGGCCATCTGAACGAGATGGCTGCCAGAGCTTAAAATATTACTACATGTATCGTTAAATGACATCTCCTTAACCACTGCTCAGATTTTGATAAAACTCAACAGAACATGAATAACCAGTAAAAAATCCAGTTGTCCATATCTGCACATTTATTACAGAGTTTTGACACTTTGCTTCTTAACTATTATATATATGTAATTTTATTCCTACCTAAGCATCTTCCCTCTAGCAGTTGAATTCAGGTGAGCGATTAGGGCCATTATTTGCCATCATTTCTTGTCTTAAGCAATTGAAGGACATAAATTATAATTAAGTAATGGAAGGATTACCTAATAGGTCACAGAAAACAAATACATGTATACCGAAGCCTCATCTGTAGCCTAACGTATAGAAGAGGTGTACTTTAATCAAATAGCCTAACGTATAGAAGAGGTGTACTTTAATCAAATAGCCTAACGTATAGAAGAGGTGTACTTTAATCAAATAGCCTAACGATAGAAGAGGTGTACTTTAATCAAATAGCCTAACGTATAGAAAGGTGTACTTTAATAAACCAACGTATAGAAGAGGTGTACTTTAATCAAATAGCCTAACGTATAGAAGAGGTGTACTTTAATCAAATACTAGTACCCTAACGGATAGAAGATGTGTACTTTAATCAAATAGCCTAACGGATAGAAGAGGTGTACTTTAATCAAATAGCCTAACGTATAGAAGAGGTGTAATTTAATCAAATAGCCTAACGTATAGAAGAGGTGTACTTTAATCAAATAGCCTAACGGATAGAAGAGGTGTACTTTAATCAGATAGCCTAACGTTTAGAAGAGGTGCACTTTAATCAAAAAACCTAACGGATCTAAGAGGTGTACTTTAATCAAATAGCCTAACGTATAGAAGAAGTGTACTTTAATCAGATAGCCTAACGTATAGAAGAGGTGCACTTTAATCAAATAGCCTAACGGATAGAAGAGGTGTACTTTAATCAAATACTAGTACCCTAACGTATAGAAGAGGTGTACTTTAATCAAATAGCCTAACGTATAGAAGAGGTGCACTTTAATCAAATACTATACCCTACGATAGAAGGGTTACTTAACAAATAGCCTAACGGATAGAAGAGGTGTACTTTAATCAAATAGCCTAACGTATAGAAGAGGTGTACTTTAATCAAATACTAGTACCCTAACGTATAGAAGAGGTGCACTTTAATCAAATAGCCTAACGTATAGAAGAGGTGTACTTTAATCAAATAGCCTAACGTATAGAAAAGGTGTACTTTAATCAAATAGCCTAACGTATAGAAGAGGTGTACTTTAATCAAATAGCCTAACGTATAGAAGAGGTGTACTTTAATCAAATACTAGTACCCTAACGGATAGAAGAGGTGTACTTTAATCAAATAGCCTAACGTATAGAAGAGGTGTACTTTAATCAAATAGCCTAACGGATAGAAGAGGTGTACTTTAATCAAATAGCCTAACGTATAGAAGAGGTGTACTTTAATCAAATACTAGTACCCTAACGTATAGAAGAGGTGTACTTTAATCAAATAGCCTAACGGATAGAAGAGGTGTACTTTAATCAAATAGCCTAACGTATAGAAGAGGTGTAATTTAATCAAATAGCCTAACGATAGAAGAGGTGTACTTTAATCAAATAGCCTAACGGATAGAAGAGGTGTACTTTAATCAAATAGCCTAACGTATAGAAGAGGTGTACTTTAATCAAATAGCCTAACGGATAGAAGAGGTGTACTTTAATCAGATAGCCTAACACTTTAATCAAATAGCCTAACGTATAGAAGAGGTGTACTTTAATCAAATAGCCTAACGTATAGAAGAGGTGCACTTTAATCAAATAGCCTAACGTATAGAAGAGGTGTACTTTAATCAAATAGCCTAACGATAGAAGTACTTTAATCAAATAGCCTAACGTATAGAAGAGGTGTACTTTAATCAAATAGCCTAACGTATAGAAGAGGTGTACTTTAATCAAATAGCCTAACGTATAGAAGAGGTGTACTTTAATCAAATAGCCTAACGTATAGAAGAGGTGTACTTTAATCAAATAGCCTAACGTATAGAAGAGGTGCACTTTAATCAAATAGCCTAACGTATAGAAGAGGTGTACTTTAATCAAATAGCCTAACGGATAGAAGATGTGTACTTTAATCAAATAGCCTAACGATAGAAGAGGTGTACTTTAATCAGATAGCCTAACGGATAGAAGAGGTGTGCTTTAATCAAATAGCCTAACGTATAGAAGAGGTGTACTTTAATCAAATACTAGTACCCTAACGTATAGAAGAGGTGTACTTTAATCAAATAGCCTAACGTATAGAAGAGGTGTACTTTAATCAAATAGCCTAACGTATAGAAGAGGTGTACTTTAATCAAATTGACAGACCTTCAAAGGTCTAGGATATATTCGTGCTGTAGCGGTCCTCCTCCTCAAATGGAAGATTTCTGAAATAAGACGTAAGCATACGTAAATCAACGAGCTCTTCCCTAACACCTAACGTGTATTCAATGGGATATAAACATACATTTAAGATTTAACCCCAGTCAATGATTGGTCAATATAAATCAGCTAATCATACCGGTTACTGCCGATCGTCTAATAAAAATGTCTGCTAAGATAGGCGTCGTTAATTTTGACTGACATAATTGGTACAAAGTTTAAACAGTTCCTATGTTTCATCTGCAGCTTATCATCATCAATTTTAATTGCTGAACAGTGTTGTGTGTTTTTCTGTGCCTGTCTTTTTATGATGTAATTTTGTAAAAGAAAAAAAATATATATATACATGTATATGTATATTTATATATATATATAGACATGTCGCTCGTCTTTTCTTGAAACTGTCTATTATAACGATTATATCAGGAACCATTATGTTTTCCGATATTTAAAAATTAGTTTAACGTTTTAGGTTTTATCTACGGAGTGTTATATTATACTTACACAAAATCAAGAATACACCTACTCGCTGTTTTCATACTTAAACTTTTTGTGCTAACAATTATTACTAACATTTGTCTAGGGGAACATTGGGAATATAGGTTATAAAATAAGATGACAGTTACCTACTAGAAATGTAGATCTTCAATTTAGTTCTATTGAATTATGCTGATATCACATTCACCAGTCAGTACGAAAACCAATAGGTACGAACGTAGATTTTAGGGACCAGCTCAAAATGTTATCTTTTTCATGCAGGTTCCCAATGTATTACTGCGTTAATTGAAGAAGCAAGAACAAGTAGAGCAACGAAACATATATCATTTTCGCGCACGCCAACAACAATAGTCCTTCGGCCCGATTTCTTTGACGCTTGCGACAAAAGTTTTCTTCTATTTTTTTTTTTTTTTTTTTTTTGTATTTTTTTTTAATCTTATGCGCTACTGCATTGCTGCGGTCTTACAGCAACGTTTCTGTCTTAAAAACACTGGTGTTTAAATTTTATAGCATGTTTTCAAAATGAAATATAAAAAATACACTAAGTTGAAATGAAAACTAAAAGCAATACATTTCCTGTAAAGTTTATTTTTTTATCCAATTGTCTGCAGTAAATTCCTTTCGCGGGTATGTAATTAACGGTCCTAGTATATTTTAAGTAGGGCCTTAAGGCCGGTTAAAATACGCTTATTCTTTCTGATATCATTTAAATGTGTTGTAATTTATTTAGTTGGCTATAAATGTATCATTTGATGCCAACGAATTTTATTGTTACATTTGTTTCGGCAGCCATTTTACGTTTGTTTTATGATCATGCTTGTTCCTAAACACTGGAAATGATATTTCAGTATGTATTTTGTTTCACATACCACAAATTACTTCCGTTCCATCGGTCGAATCGTTTACACGTGGTGACCCCCTATAATTCTATGTAGGGTCAGTAGAAATCCATATAGGGCAGGTAGCAAGAAAATGTCTAAATATTTTAGGTCCTACCATAGATTTGAATTATAAACAGAAGACGAATTATTAACAGACATTGGGTTTTGTGAACTCCCTCATCATAAAAGAAGATATTGATTACCTTGAATTATAAAATCCCGTGTCTCTAGAAGTTGGTTAATACGGGCCAACCATATGATTCACGATTCAAACACCACAAAGATTCTAATTCTGTATTACCATAAGCATAAAACTTGAAAAATGTAATACATGTTTCTTTGGTAACAAATATAATATTGGATTATTATGAAGGTCGACTAATTAACTGCTACAGAAAAAAAAAAAAAAAACAGAAAAAAAAACATTAACGTAAAACGATCTCGTCTATGGTATGCATTACGTTGCAGTATTCGATATTCGATATATTCTATTTATATGCAATAAATGTCATTTATATTCTAAATTTTGATCATTTATATGCAACATTTGTTTTAAATCATATTTTTTTTTTATTTCTACTTGTTCATCTATATTCTATTTTCTATTTTGGTTATGCAAATGCTGCAGTTTCTATTCGTATGGTATCAATTGTTCAATTGTATTCTATATTTTTCATTAAAGTTATATTTCGAAAGTTCATTTATATTCTACAGTGTTCATTCAAATGCTAGTTTCTATTTGTGTGGTAAAAACGCTAATTCGTATGAAATGTTCATTTATATTCGATAATTGATTTCTAGGAAATGAGTGACGTAATGAACAATTTATATGACTTATCAATTGATAGGGGCTTGTTAATCTGCGGGCCTTTGCGGTCATTTTGGGACATGATTGATCTTACGCCGCATGTAATTCTGGTACGTGTGCACGATATACTTACGAATACTTCTCAAGACAGTTTAACAGGAAACAATAAACAGCAAAATTAACAGCAAAATAAACTGCAAACAATAAACAGCAAAATTAACAGCAAAATAAACAGCAAACAATAAACACAAAATAAACAGCAAACAATAAACAGCAAAATTAACAGCAAAATTAACAGCAAACAAATAATCATTCGAAGATCGAGTGTCTTCATCCACAAATTTCGAGTTCGATACCAGCTGGGGCGAAATTTTGTTATCCAGGATCTCTCCATTCTCCCATGGAACAATCGAGGAAACAATACAATTGCGCGAAATCTATTATCTATGTAATCTAATATAAAATCAAAAATGCAATTTAAAATGAATATTTGCATGTATACAAATGTTATGTATTAAACTGTATGTGTTGACGGTACATAAATTATATTAAGTAATTAATATGAAGTGTTGAATATGCATGCAAATGTATGTTATACTGTCGCCATGTAATGATACCACATGGGTCTAATGACCTTCTGGTTTATTAAAATAAAAAATCTTAATCTTAATCTTTAATCCCGTTTTCACGTACTACATGTACCTTTAACAGACAAGGTTCCCGGTATGATTTGAATTGCTGAACAGTGTTGTGCCTTCCTCCGCGCCTGTCTTGACGTGATATAATTTTATATAGGAAAAACTATATAGATATAGATATGTTTCTTTGTTCTTTACATTGTCTATGCTACCTATGATAATGATTATGACATATGTCATGTTTCCGATATTTAAAGTTTAGTTAAGCAGAGTTTGGTCTTGTAAAGTTCTCTTGTTTTATGTAGTAGGCTTTTTTCTCAGGGAATGACGGGTGACAATAAACCAGTATAATTCGCTGATTTAAATTGACCAATCAGTAATTGGGGGAAAATCTCAAGCGTATGTTTATTTCCCATTTAACAATATACCAATATGTACATTATGTATTCGAGAAGTTCTCCTTGATTTACGTAGGTCAGCGTCTGGTTTCAATGTGAAATGGTCTATAAGCTTTATTTTCCAGGAAAAGTAGTGAAACTATGACCATTACATTGAAAGATAGCCCTAAAAATAGTCTACCTTGACAGAAGCTAATGGACTTTCTCCATGCAATTATAAATATGGAACCATCTATTCAGGATATCGGATCGAAAATGAGGGGAGCTAGAAATTCTCATCCGGCACCCTATGCTCCAGACAGCTCACTTGCTATAATACATTATATCTCTCTTAAAGGCCCATTATATTTCAGAATGATTCAATTTTTATGGAAAAAGAAAATATAAAATAACACTGACATACTGTACAGACTAACACAAATGGTGCATAGCGTCCGCCTCGGGAGCAGGAGGTCGTGGGTTCGATCCTCGGCTGCGACATACCAAAGTCGTAAAAAATGGTACTGTTATAGCTACATTGCCTGGCGCTCAGTATATAAGGGTAGTTGCAGGACTGGTTGGTCCGGTGTCAGGATAATGTGTTTGTTTGTTTGTTGGGTTTAACAAACACATACGATACCTCATTCTGCCCATTAACCAAGATCCGCCAAGCTGGCATCGAGTCTATATATAGCCTTAAATTTTTTTTGGCCAACGAGTCTTTGTACTAAGTCAATATCCAGAGTTCGTCGTCGTTCCTCATATAACATCTCTGTAATGACAAGAATCTTGTCAAAACAGAGAACACTTGTTAAACGTGGATTTAAGTGTATTTTAAGGATCAAAAGTATAGAAAGTTTGAATAAATACTTTTTGAATCATCATAAAACGTGTGTAAGATATTAATATTGATTGTTATTATGGGAACTATTTCATGCCTTATTTCGCCGATGGGAAAATGCCGCAAACGCTCCTCTGCAAATGTAAATATTTACAGGTTCAGCTAGATATCGTAATTTATGACCAGTTTTTTTACTTTCATAATTTGTAATTTTGATGACCATTCCGATAAAGTTCAGTGGTGCTATTTATATACATTTCACAGTTTATGGTGCCTATCTAGTCGTCCTTCAAATTAAATATTTGAACAACGGTCTGGATGACGTCATTTATTTGGTACTACTTTCTGAGCCAACCAGAGAGGTGAATGTAATGTAAGCCGATGTGTAAGAGAGTGGTACTAAGTATTTGTGAGAATGCACATGTACAAATGCAAGTTTATTATGACCGTGTAGAAAATAGATGGATGTCTCGTTATAGAGGTACGTTTTATGTGAATCCCGTGCCAAACTAGACTGCACGATGATCAGTTGCATTACTTCTATAATGCCCCCCCCCCCCCCCCCCCCCCCGTACAGCAAGTATGTTATGACACGACGAGAGTGGCGTTTGTCTAGTGAATCAGGTAGTAAAATAAAAATAAAGAAAAAGAAAAGAAAAATAGAAATAAAAAGGTAGACGACGGTATCAGCAACATCGTCTCGATATGGAAACAATTCAACTATTTTGGGAAATTACTATAATACCGCACACTAGACATCATTATATAACCATCTGTATATTAGTTCTTATTGACGCCGCGTATGGAATAGATGTTATTTTTGCCAAATGGAGCCGCATAATCAAAAAAAGGGAGAACCAGCGTTATTATTGTAAAATAAAATCATGTAATATGTTTGAAAAAAAAAACAACTATATGTATATGAATCAGTTACTTGTATTAACTGATTTAAAAAAAAAACTTGAAAAATCAATGAAACCGCAGTATAAAAATGCACATTTCAGCATAATGTAGAAAGTGTAGAAAACACAAGCTGTGACGGACATGTCTAATTGACGGCCCCAGGCCCAATCTGCGGTCCCAGTATGATATAGTACTTGAAATGGGTGAATTTAACTGAAAATGGTAGCATATGTTGTAAATATTTAATTTTATACATATCATCAATACAAGAAAAATTCTATACTCCTACTGTCTGGAAGATTTTAAATTCCGGGACCTGTACCTAAATCCCATGCATCTTGCAGACTCTAACTCTTCCAATAATTTTATACTATGTCTACTATAATTAAAGTACTTTTCTGTATTTCAGTGTTCTATGTTTCTGAATAATTTGATAATATGAGTTCTCGTTAATTAAATGGTTTTCCTTTCAGATTTAATAAAAAATGTTTGAAAAAAAAAAAATGAAACAAACGGCCTACAGCTGAGGATATTTGTGAAAACGAAATGTATCATTCACGGTACATAACCATATCGGCGGTCTCTCTGCGGAAATCGCTATATCGGCAGCACCGGTCATTCTCTGCCAAAAGCACAAACTCACGATGGACAGAGGAAAAAAAAGACAAATGTTCGCTTTTAACAGGCGAATTGTTCAACATTAAGTAGTCCGCGGAATATTAGAGTATATTTACTATGTATATACGTGTCAACTTTTCAATTATAAGCGACTGCGCTCCGAAACTCGGACAAACAGTTTAGTGATGTACCAATATGGAACACAACCTCGGCACTTTCTAGACTTTAGCGAGTTATTGCTTTGATTATGTCTATAATATGAACGAGGATTTCTTTTTTTTCTAGCAGTGAGTTTCGAGTAAGAAAAGTGAGTTTCGAGTTAAAAAAAAGTGAGTTTCGAGTCTGAAAAAGGAGTTTCGAGTTAACAAAAAGTGAGTTTCGAGTTAAAAAAAGGTGAGTTTCGAGTCAAGAAAAAGTGAGTTTCGAGTCTGAAATAGTGAGTTTCGAGTTAAAAAAAGTTAGCTTCGAGTTAAAAAAAAGTGAATTTCGAGTCTGAAAAAGTGAGTTTCGAGTCAAGAAAAAGTGAGTTTCGAGTTAAAAAAAACAACGTGAGTTTCGAGTCAAGAAAATGTGAGTTTCGAGTCTGAAATAGTAAGTTTCGAGTTAAAAAAAGTGAGTTTCGAGTCAGAGCAGATGACAACTAAGTGTATATACTGTACAGTGAACGGATAAAAATGTGTATGTTTTGGCGACTGTGTATAAATTTAACGACATTTGTGTGTTTTAATGACTTTTTACGGTAAATTATATTTAAAAAAAATCGGGAAACAGTTGCTTATATCAGCAGTGAGTTAAATACTTATATTACTCTGACATGACGGATCGTTTAAGAAAAATCTATATTCCGGTAAGCTCAAATAATCAGGTCTATATCCCGGGTACTAGTAACTGTAAAAAAAGCACGGAACATTCCCAGCAAGCATCGAATATCGGACCGATATCGGACCAATTTTGTTTTGTATATCGGACCAATATCGGTTTTCAATATCAGGGCAACATCGTTTTTGCAAAGTGAATGCTATATCGGTCCGATATCTTTTTGAATATCAATCCGACATTGGACCGATATAGGACCAATATCAGTTTGCCTATATTGGGTGGATATCAATATACCTATATCTGACCGATATAGGTGTGCCTTGATTGGACCGACATACATTTCCCAACAAATGGCCTTACATAATGAAATTGTGAAGTGGTTGACAAATTACCAGACAATTTCTTGCTGAAAATAAGTTGGAACATTGATTCAAATCATTGGCAACAGGGTTTATAAGTTAAATTAAATCTTTAATAAAATAAGACTCCAGTGACTTTTAAAGCAAAAAAAAAAAATTGAAAAAATCAATCATGCACTTGTGTGAGGAAAGTTTAAGAGTAAATGATGAGAACAAAATATATACACACATCTGTAATCAATAATATATTTAATATACAAACAGTAATAATCCATTTAGTGAATAAATAGTCTTTCAAATGGGCATTGTTTGCAGTATGGCCTCAGTTTGCACATATCACATACGAATGTTGGAATTAAACTCACTATTCCACTATAGAGCTAGTGTCTCTTTGTTGATATTTTGTGGATGCACAAAACACACTAAAAATCATCAAAGTCGTCTTTCAGATAATTATGGTGTATCCACTGTTTCCACCATCTCTGGAAAACTTTGGGGTTCTGGACTCAAAAGTGAATGTTGCTTCTACTATGTGACTCCTTCCGGTATTTGGCCCCTCTTAAGCCTGTCCTTCAAGGCATCCTCACCTTCAGTGCTGGCGGTTTTTGTTGATACTTTTTTTCTGTCCACATTCTATTCAGGACACAAACAAAAGAGATTGATATAAACATCTTATTAGCTGCATCAAACTGACTATACAACACTTTTAATAATTTATTTCAAAGGAAGAAGACATTTTATTATCTTTTTCATTTAACGAAATAGTAAATTGGTATAGAATTATTGGTTTAGCAGTTTTAATTTGCTTTAAATTTTATAATTACAAAGCTATAGGAGTTGTAATAGCTCAGAAACTCTCTTAACAATGACGATGGTTTATTTCAAATACATGTTTTCTGACATGTGATACTTTCTTTGAATTGACAATTTCTTAGTATTGGTTTGAAAAAAAAATCAACTTACTGTATCGAACGTTATTCAGCATCAAGTTTCCTCTTCTTTCCCGTGAAGGCATATCTCTCTAGCACTTTGCTTGAGATGTTTTCTTTCGGCAGGCGTTTCAATGCAGTTTTGAAGTTATGTCCACACAGCCTGCAAGGTGAAAGGAAAAGTAAACATCAATTCGTGAATATACAAACACTGGCATCCGGCTTATAATCCAATCTAACCTATATCAAGGGCGTGCCTGGGCTTACGCACTAACGCACGTGCGTACAATTGATTTGAAAAATCGAAAGTTTAAAAACGCCAAAAAAAACGCTATAAAAAAACATCGCCTTACCAGGGTAAGGCATATATTTGCCCTCGTAATTAGATACAGAGAAATTTATTTTGAACGGATTTGCCTAGAACGATATTACAAAAATCATATCTATAAGCACAAACAGGCTAATTTACCGACAACGTTAAGGTATATATTTTACGGTACGATACTTTCTTGATCAACTCATCTTTCCCCGCCTTTTTCATGTGTTCTAATAGTAATTAAAAATACATTCAATATGCCAACCTGTTAACTCAATGGTTACACATAGCTGAGATCGGACTAGGGCAATGTTCTGTAACATCTTCATGAAGGCTTAGATATTAATTATTTCATTTCTGCCATGATTCATGAAGAAAGTAAACGTCTCCAGTATTCTTATTTTTCTTTTTATATAGTGTCTCTTTTATAAATATTTCTGCCTCCAAATCTTTCTCTTTTCTTATCTCAGTCACTCTATCTCATCCGCGATTCCTTACCCGCTTTCAAAGTAACTAGCGACATTTTTGTCCATTGTCTTCTCTCATTACACGCTTTTTTTCGACACACGAATAAAAGTAGACTATAGTGAAAGAAAAAATGAAGGTTTTACTAGTAAAGAAATGCAAGAGCTATAAAGAGGAAGAGACTTTGAAAAGGGGAGTAGCTTAAAAGCTGGATACAGTGAATGTAGCTTTTAGTTGAAGAGATAGAGATAGCCGGAGATGGGAAAGAGGAGACCATAGAGCAAGGGTATTTAGATGGAATAGTAAAAAGAAAGAAGAAAGGTAAAATCTGTGCATGAGAGCCCACGACCAGGATCATGCTTTAAGTGAGACCTAAACCGTACAATGGTAAAGGCCGATCGAGTTCGCACCCGGCGAACGTTAGGGTATGTCTGCATTGTATATTTCTTTATTTTCCTCCTGTATAGAAGATTTTACAACATATACAAATGGACAAATACATTACAAGTTTACAAACATACATAAAAAAAAGTAACATATAACATGAAAGAGTTACAAGTGTTCAAAGAACGATAATAATAATTATCAGAAATACTCGGTGAGGCCACAATTTAAAGAATATCTTGCCGAAACGAAATGCAAGAAGTTCTATATGGACAATTTAATACCGGTGTCGAATATATGTGTGTATGCAATCATGTATCTCAATGTGTGATATGTATATGTGTGGAGGTGGTGGTGGTGGTGTGTGTGTATGTGTGTGTGTGTGTGTGTAAACAGAGATTACATGTGTGCAACATCATAATATACAAAGTACATGAATGAAATGTCACATGAACATGAAACAAAAATACATCCAAATTTTAACAGAAAGAGAGAGAGAAAAACAACAACATGTATTTACATTTCATATCCATACATATAGTAAGAATATGCACATTTGAAATTAGATAAGAACATTTTATGTGGTTACAGACACTTACATATATTCAAACACACATTTGTACGTAAGACATGGATCTTGCTGTATCCTATTCTTTTTTCTTATATTTCACCCATAGTAAGTGACAATAGTGAAACGCGATGCCATAAAAATGGTCCACTCTATCCTGCAGTAGTCCGACTAAGGTAGGACATTGAACACCTAGAACAGTGTTAACAAAAGTTTTGCGGTCAAGGCGTTGCACTATGTCCATTACGTGTGTACTGAATGTTTGAGAAATTTTAACCATGAATTCTTGTCGATATTCAATCAAACTTACACAATCAAATAACAAGTGATCAGTTAGACTTAATTCTGTCAAAAAAGATGAACACTTTGGACATATTTCTTTAAACCTTGCTGAATAAGCAATCAATTTGGCTACTGATTTACACCATGCGATATGACGCGGGAATGATACAGCATGACGCCATACATAACTGTACGAATAATCAGGGTGTATAGAACGATATCGGACAAACTCTACCGCACTTATACTTTCCTCCCAAACCGATATGTAATATTGTCGAATGGTACGCCCTACAAGTTTATTCCACACATTTTTGCTAGGAAAGAGACCAGTTCGTGTGAATGTTGTAAGATAGTCGTCAAGCTTGAGTTTAAATAAAATATCATGTATATCTGACATGAAGCCGATGCTAGGTGACTGCAGATTTAAAGTAAACGATGCAAGTCTAAGTAGAAAGAGCCGTTTAACTGCACAATCTCTATTTAAGCGACACAGTTGACCGAATAAAATCATTTTTCTCTTTTCGATCTCTGATTTAATAGGTAGCGCATTTAACAAACTCAACGCAATATTTGAACGGGTCCTAATACCCAGTTGTTGTATATTCTTTATACAAAGTCTGTGTGCGCGTTCAACGCAAAGTATTTCTCCCTCAGAAAGGTTATAGAAACATTCAGTTCCGAAAAGAGCCTTAGGGAGAACAACTCGATCATATATGCGTTTACATGTTATCGGATTTAAACCATTTTCATTAAAGGCTCTATCGGCATGGCTAAAAAATACACGCCTCAGCTTTGAACTGATATCAGCTGCACGACGAGATTGCGCATGGCTTGCATAACAAGTCACACCTAGGTGGACATAACTATTAACTTCGGAGATAACCACCTGACCAATTGACCATTGGCGTGATACTACGGATCGGTTATTTTTACTCTCGTTAAATACTACGACAGCACATTTCGACGAATTGTAGCGGAAGCGCCATTTACAAGCATATTCAAAACATATATCAATCAATGACTGAAGACCGTGTATGGACAGGGATAGTAGTGCCATGTCATCTGCAACAGTAGGGGCTGCAAAACATGCATTTCCTATATGAAAACCAAAGCCTGAATATGCTAATTGCTGAATTAGAGAATTAATGTAGCATAAATAGAGAAATGGGGAACAGATCCCGCCTTGCCTTGTGCCGCACAGTACAGGGAACCAGTCAGAAGAATGACCTCTATATATAGCCCGACTATAGGTACTATTGTGTAATTCAACTATAGAGAGCCACAACTTACCAGTTATGCCCATGTTATTAAGCTTATGGAACAAACCATCATGCCAGATACAATCGAATGCCATACTTGTATCCAAAAAGCATGTAAACAGCTTACTTCTGTTTTCCTTACAGTAATTTACGCATTCTTTCATTAAGTAACTTGTCATAATTGTACCCATTCCCTTCTGGAAACCTCCTTGAAGCCCATGTATAGGAGTAATAATAGAATGTTGAAGTCTACTCAAGAGGACGCTCTCGTATAGTTTTAAAATACAGGACGACAAAGTTATTGGTCTGTAGCTTTTTGGATCATCCTTTCTTTTGTTGCCACCCTTATATATGGTAATAATTTGACCTTGCTTTAGGGCAGGGGGAATATAACAGAGATGATACATAGAATTAAACAATAAAACCAACGTCATATGTAAGCGCTCGCCTCCATGTATAATATGTTCATAGTAGACTCCGTCACTTCCGCATATTTTACCAGAATTTAGGTTTTTTATACAAGCTTCTACTTCATTGAGTCTAATTTCATTTAAATGTTTATCTAAAATGGCAGTATTTTTCATTTCGTTTACTTCTTTTGTTATTTTATCAAAGGATGATTGATCATAGATGTCAGAATCGTGAGACTTTCCCGAATAAATATCTCGAAAGTGATGACCCCAACATTGAGCTATATCATGAGGGTCTCTGACTACCGTACCATTGAATTTTAACTCACTACCCGCTTTGCGGCTATTTGATTTTGTTTTATTAAATAATCGCCAGAATAAACCATTGTCTAGGCATGCCGCTCGGTCTATATCGTCATTTGTTTTCTTAATAAACTCATTGACAGCTTGACGGTCTCACATAATCCACACTTTATATACCCTAATTGTAATATCTTTCGAACGGGTTTTAAATTGGTTCTATATTTAGATTTATTAGTCTTTTCTGAAAATGACTGTATTTCTTTGAACATTAATTATTTCACTGAAATATGTTACATACTAAGTTATTTTACCTTCCAGAAGCTCAACAAAATACAAATAACTAACTCAGTGTTTTCAAAACAGAGCTTATTTTAGTATTTATATTTTTTCTAAAGAAAAGGAGTCGTTTTATTAACTAGACAAAGGACAGTGTTATAGGTGTTTAAAATCGGTTTACAATAAGGCTCCAAAGTTGGCCCAGTGGTAACGACTCTGTCTACAACTCCTCTCAGTATCACTCCACGTGGGTTCGTAGCTCGGAGGTGAAAAACAAAATATATATAAAAATGTCTACCAATTTAGTGCTAGATTATGATACCAGACTATTAAATTTATTGACTTTAAAACTTAATACCATAATCATTTCTGCATTTGAATTATTGGCTTCTATTTTCATCGTTTTGAAAGGGACCTACAGTTAATCTATTGGGCTATTATTCAAGATTCATATCTCATTCAAAGTTGTTTTTTTTAACTAAATGATTCAGTATTGAAGCAAACGCTAGAAAGGTTCAATTTCAATCCCGGGGCGTATACTATAGTTTATAATCGCAATGTTTCGGACATGTAAACATATTTCGGGTACCCCAAATTTTGGATAATAAGTTATCACAATGTCAGTATAAGAACGCTTAAAGACGATCGCGACAGTTTCATCTTTCTTTTTTTCCCAAACGTTTAGAATTTCATGACACCGTTATTTTGAAACAAAAAGTACAAACAAACAGTATTTGTTTTGAACTTTATTCTTTCTGATGTAAAAACATTGATTTTTTTTTTCTGATTTTTTCACAATGAATACTTTTTTGGTACTCTCAGTCCATATACCGAGGTAGTGTTATCCTAATGCATTAGTTAAAAATACTGCGCGTTTTTATCATATTTCATTATGATTTTACAGTTTTTGTATGTACTTATCACCCTTTAAAATGCTCCCACGGCGTTCCAGGGGCATTTTCCCCCGGGGAAGCATGCCCAAAGACCCACCCTAGCCATGGTGCGTATACCGAAATTGGGTCCAGGCACGCCATTGTATATTCATGTACTATGGAGACGAGGTAAACAACTCCCTCAATTGGCCCCTGAATACATGTCAAATTGGATAAGAATGTGTATACAAAATAAAACTCAACAGTGTTTATAAAAAAACAATACAAGATTGTGTATCAGTATATGAACATGTAGTACGATATCTCATACACAACAAGGTTTATTTCTTTATTTTTTTAAGTTAGGATGCAATCAAATTTTACGAAGTGACTGTCGCGAAAACTCATGACATAACAAAAAAAAAAACTGCCTTATGCTAACATACATGCAAGAATAAAATATTAAAATCAAATGGTATTTAAGGTCAGGTTTAAATGGTCATTTGTGTTTATACGTTAAATGGACTTACCCGGTTTAAGATGACCAAACATCTGAAGAAAATTCAAACTCAAAGAGCATGGTGGCATGGGAATGCAGTCAAAATCAAAACGAGGCTAATATTTGATTTTTTTAACAACTTTTTTTTTAATTTAAATGTTTAGTTTCAATTAAACAAATGATATTAAATCAAATAAAAATATTAGAAAGATTTAGCACATTTATCTTCCCTACTTATTAATATAAAATTGTTTCCTATTTACTTTTTGAACCTACATTCCAAGGAGAGTTACATCCTTTGTGAAAGTAATTTTTGATATCAGCCCGATATAGGACCGATATGTGGAAACGATCTGAATTTAATATAGACAAATCCTTGTTTATTTACACTTGCACAACAAGATATGCATATGTGCTGTTGATATTTATACCCAAGAAGTAATACTGTTTATTTTGTTGAAAGATGAACCTATACCTTTTTTCTTTACTTTGCATTTCTTTTATTTTTTTGTGCTAATGTACGTATTATAGGAAGTATGTTATCTAAAAATTTGAATTTCAAGAGCTTTTTAATGGTGTATACATTTTGATTTTTGAAGCAGAAATATTGAAATTATAGGAAAATAAAATTTCTGCTCCTGTATGTAATTTATTTAAAAAATCCCTTGAATTTGTCATTCAAGATGGCTGCATAAAGTAGAGATATTCACAGATGTGGAAACTATGTATATTGGTTCAAATATGTTGTATTACAAATACCAATGAGTAACAAACAAAAGCAAATATTCCTTAGTGAATTTGTCCAGAACCCACAGTATTTGATACAAATATAGATAATCTTATGAATTGGGTTAACCAATCATCAAATACCTTTTCTGTTGAAAGTGTTGTATTCATAATTTCGTATGTTTGCTTGTGAGGTGTTTTGGGAGATGGATCCCCGACCCCCTAACACCAATTATGGGGAGAATAAATGGGCTACTTGATAGCTGAAATTAAAAAAAAAAAATTAGATAATAAGGTTGATCAATAAGACAGTTATTTCTCATATGATGTTATTTTTAACCTTATATTTTTATAGTCACTCAACAGTAAGAATGATTTAGTGTAAATATAGACAATTATATTTACGGAAAGTAAAAAAAATCACGTAATCATTTTCTGCTAAAAAAAAATAACCACGCATGCATAGAAAAATTGAGTAATAAGAGTTATACTGAATGTATAATTTAGTGACAGTAAAAAATAATTAATGCAATATATATATATATATATATATATATATATATAATATATGGCTTTACTTTAAAAGCATGAGACCAGGTGTTACTTTTGTAGCCGCAACCTTATTTACGGGAAAACAGCTTACTTTCGTTATCTATATCGGCTTATTCTGGCACTGATTTTATTCATACTCGTCAGAGAGTCGGTTTTAAAAAAAGTTGTGTCAATAACTATAGGAATTAATTCATGAATGAAGTTGTATTGTCAATCGGTTTAAACGATATTTTGATACTTAATACATACACTGTGAAAGACCTCTGCTTCCCAACAGTCTTCATAACAAGGGAGTTAACAATGTATTGTGAATACATTTATATCTTCAACTGTACTCGAATCTCACTTTTTTCTGACTCGAAACTCACTTATTCTAACTCGAAACTCACTTTTTCCGACTGGAAACTCACTTTTTCCGACTCGAAACTTACCTTTTCTGATCCGAAACTCACTTTTTCAACTCGAAACTCACTTTTTGCAACTAGAAACTCACCTTTTCTAACTCGAAACTCACTACTCACTAAAAATCATATCTCAATATGAACATTGTACGTATTCTTTTAGGTATACTCGTCAAGAAGATACGGATAAATTGGCCGATATTTATGTAAATTTCTAGATAACCCCCTACTTTCGGTTATGTTGGTGCACGGGAGGTCTCTCTGCACATCACTTTTTGAAGCACAGGCAGATGGTAACTCGGTGAAAATAGGAAAGATGAGAGATCCGGTAGTCCGTAATAACTTTCCTTCCGTAGTTACGCTTTGTAGGGTGTATAAAATACACAAGTCTCTGTGTTGTTAGATAAATATATTTCAAATTTCTTTAAATTTAAAGCACGATATTTGAAATCAAATACGTTAAGATTGTCCTGACAGACTTCTGCACAGGACGGAGGTTAAAATTAGAATCCCTTCTTTCATCATTAAAATCAACAACTATTAAAGCAAATTACAGAATAAACAGATATGCCAATCACGCCTTTGTGGGCGGAGTTACTGGAAAGCCATAAAAGTGACAAAGCGGATTAACAAAACTTATCATGCCGCTAGATGACCAAAGGTATAATCAATGAAGCCATTAAAGGTGTCAGACATTGAAATTGCAATAAACTAATTAGTCATGACACGTGTCAGATATCAAAGTTATGAAAAGAATTTACATCTAGATATTATACTTTTTCGAGATACACAAAATTAGAGAAATATAAATGAAACTTAATAAACATAATTTGTATGAACATAATAATATTAAGAATGGAAATATGTAATGATTTAAATTTACAAATTACACAGACAGAACATAACTTCATACATGTCAACATGAATTGTGTATAAAACATAAACGGAGAGAAAGAGATGGAGAAGATGAAAGAAAAATATAGAGTTGTAGCGCAAATTATTCGGCTGAATAATTTACCGCTACAACACAGACTCTCTGCTTTTGCCACAGACATGCAGGCTCCATGAATTTTGCCAGCGATTGTTTTTTTAAGCATACTACTAACGTACTTTGTATAAAATCTTTGTGAAGTAACATGTTCATGCTTCTCGCCCTTCGTTTGTTCCAAAACACGCCGTTCACTCTCTCTTACGCAAGAAGCAGGACATCCTTGGTACCCAGACTATTCATATTCAATATAAATATAAAATATGAATAGCCTGGGTACCGAGGATGAAAGTGGGATTTGTAGTGAAATACGTCAACAAGGTATTGCACATTCGGTTGGTATAAACGCTATGTGGCTGAAAACAGCCTTGAAATATAAGGTATATCTTCCTCGCATATATATTGTTCATTCATACTGAAATAAAAGACTTCTGTGACATAGGCCTACCAAACTTGTAAAATCCGTCATTATATAACCAGCAACATAACATTGCTGCATAAATACTCTTATAGGCTTTCAAATTACCCAAGTAAAACGGGTGTGTGTAAATCTAATGTCTTTACAGTGATGTATCTGTTCTACGGGACCATCACAGTTTTACGGAATACGCTTATAACTGAATTTTACTCGTACAAAAATATAAATACCATCGGTATTGCAAATAATATGCATGGAATTTTCTTTAACATTTCGTTATCCATAGAACTATCCTATCTAAATATCAAATTCTCACCTTTTTATCAAGAAAGGTGAACGTTTTATTAAAGAACCAGAGCAACATCTCTGAAAATTTTATTTATTGTCCTAACAAAACATTTAATTATGCTTTCAGTATTATATTGACCATGGGTAAAAGTGACCATTGTTAGGTATATTTTGTCTTATTTTCTTCAGTAACAATTATTTACAATTCCATCATTAAACCCAGTGTCTTGGTATTTTGTTTTTGTGTCAGTAACAACTTCCATTCACAACCACGTGTAATTATGAAGCATATTTGGCCTAGTTCTATTGTTGGTTCTGATTGTTGCATCATTCTATAACGCGATTATTAGATGTCTCTGTTGATTAGCATGATTCAGTTAAAAAGGCCAAATACTGCTAATAATTAATTAATGCATGGCTTTCCTTTTTTTTGTTAAGCATGTTAATGCATAAACTGATAACGTTAGCACCTCGTGTGCTTAAAAATAATGGACTTATTGATACATCATTTTTAGGTTTTCGCCTCTGCAGGGCGAAAACCTATTGTTCTTCTTCTGTTGATTTGTTTTTTTTTTTATTTTTATTATTTTTCCAATTCCACCCATTTTTGTGTCCAGCCTAGCGGCCAGATGAAAAAAGCTACAGCTATGAAATTTTGGGCATGGAGTCATCTTTATCTGAACATGTGCCTAATTGGTCAAACTTTTCACTTTTGTTTCTGATTTAGCCACCAGGGGGCGCAATGCATGTAATCACTGTTTTGCTAATAACTCAAAAATTTGAAACCTGATTTAGATGCGGTTTTTTACATAATGTTCCTTGTTTACAGCCCAAACAAATATGATGGAAATCTCATCATCGAGTACGGGAAAAAAATTGTTCTAGGAGAGGTTGAATGTTCGAACCTTAGAAAAAAGTGAAATAATGAGGGTAGGTCTACGAAAAACCTTCCCACTTTTGTTAGAGATCAGATAGAATAATTCTGTTTGCTGCATACGATTTGCAAGACATATACGCACAAAATATATGGGGTGGCGAATTTAGGAAATGCGTGGTTTGTCCTCTAGAAAAGGTCAAACTTCACTAAATTTTAGGAAAAATTAAAATTTAAAAAACATGTTTTTGTCGCTCCTGACTTTATTTTCTGTTCATTCTTCATGAAATTTTCACACAATATGTATTTTCATGTTTGAAAGGGCCTCACAATAAAAAAATTAAAAAAACATTGAAAAGGTCAAGGTCATATTACGATTATTGTCTTTTTATTCGGCCACAAATAGCTCCAAAACTAAAAATATTTCATTGAGAGTATATGAACAAAAGTTTTAGTTCTTAAAGAGCTCTTTCCAGTGATGTTTAGTTTTTGAAGATCGGACTTGATTTGGTCATTATACGGCAGTCCAAAGTTTGATCCTTTTTTGGAATAATTGTAAATCGGGTTGTATGCTTCAAATTCTGATACACAAGAATAAAAAGTTTGACTTGTGCGACTAGTATACTTGATTGAACTATTTGCTGCTTTGCTAGGTACCAAACAGTAAAATTTTAATCAATTTTCTTTCTCATTTTGCCGCTAGGGGGCGCTTTTCTTGAAATCATTCTTTTGCTTATAACTCAAAAAGTTGAAGCCTGATCCAAATGCGGTTAATTGAATTATGTTCCTTGTTGATAGCCTAATAAAATATGATAGTTTCTAGGTATGAGTGGCTGAAACTTTTTGAGCTAGTAACGGAAGGTTGAAAGTTCGAATCTCGTAAAAAAAACTGCAAATGAGGGTAGGTCTACGAAAAACCTATCCATTTTTGTTAGAAATCAGATAGAAGAATTCTGTTTGTTGCAAATGATTTGCAAGACATATACGCACAAAATATATGGGGTGGCGAATTTAAGAAATGCATGGTTTGTCCTCTAGAAAAAGGTCAAACTTAACTAAATTTTAGGAAAAATTAAAATTTCAAAAACATGTTTTTTTGTCGCTCCTGACTTTATTTTCTGTTCATTCTTCATGAAATTTTCACAAGTTATGTATTGTTATGTTTGAAAGGGCCTCACAATTAAAAAGTTAAAAAACATTGAAAAGGTCAAGGCATATTACGATAAGTGTGTTTTTATTCGGCCCCAAAGTGCTCCAAATCTAAAAATATTTCATTGAGAGTATATGAACAAAAGTTTTAGTTCTAAATAGTTCTTTCGTATAATGTTTAGTTTTTGAAGATCGGACTTGATCTTTTCATTTTACGGCAATCCAAAGTTTGATCCTTTTTTGGAATAATTGTTATTCAGTTTTTATGCTTAAAATTGTGATATATAAGGAAAGAATGTTCGATTAGTGCGACTTATATACTTGTTTGAACTATTTGCTGCATTTCTAGGTACCTAATTGTAAAATCTTTATCATTTTTTTTCTCATTTTGCCGCTAGAGGGCGCTTTGCTTAAAATCACTCTTTTGCCTATAACTCAAAACGTTAAAGTCTAATTGAAATGCGGTTTTCAGCATTTTGTTCCTTGTTGACAGCACCACAGAATGTGATGTGATGTGATAATAGGATATGGGGAAATATTTGCGCTAGAGGAGTTTGAATGTTCTAACATTCAAAAAAAACACAAAAAAACTGTGCAAATGAGAGTAGGTCTTCAAAAAACCTTTGGGTTCTGTTTCATATTAAAAATTGTGGCTGAGTTGAAATAAAGTGTTCAAGTTGATTAGGTTAAAAGCGAAAACCAAGATACCGCTTGCGGTTCTAGTTATTTATTGTTCTTTTTTTTAAGTATGTTAGTATGGCACTTATTTCTTTGGCGCGCGTTAAGGAATAAGCAATGCGATTTAAAATTATGAGTATTATTTTAATAACCAGTACTCTAGAGGAAATTTAACTTTTATATTTTATCGACAATATGAGCTAAGATATTTAAAAAGTAAGTAACACATACATAACAATAATATTACATAACAATAATATTACATAACACAATAATATTAATAGCAATAATATTACATACCACATATTCTCCACATTAACGCACACACTTACAATGACATTCAACCCATTGCATGAAAATCTGTCCATACCAGTCTTTCTCATACTGCGCAACTGCTGATCTCACTGCCATAAGTCTTCATAGATATTACCCCGTATAGATCACCTTTAAGCCTCAGGAAAACAGCAAGGTCGAACGGGGCTAGGTCCGGACTGTAAGGTACGTGATTGATTCTCTCGTATCCCAAGAAACCTATCGTCATCAAAGTCTCGTTACAGCTATAGGGTGGGGCGTTGTCTTGATGGAAAAGGAAATGTTCAACTTCAGTCCCTGGTCTCTTCTTCCGAAGAACGTTCTGATTACTGTCCGCTGCTCTGTGCGTGATGTCAACGTTGTGATTACATAACACCAATTTAGCACGTGCTGATTTCCTAGAAGCAGACGATGTCACGCTGACACGTGGCTCGGCGCGTGCTGCAAGTGACCAATTTTTGTTGTCATAATGAAGACATATTCATCTTACTTAATGCATATCAGCGCCGGTATCTTGTCGGGTTTTGTCCCTGATGGCATATAACTCACATTAATGCTATTTTATCACTATCAAATGAAGTGTAACTTCCACCTAATGTGTCCAACATACTGTTCAGAGACTGATGCACATGTATTGAAGGGATAGAGAAGGAACGCATTCTCTTGTCTTGTTTTTACAAAGTACTTAACATAGATAGCTGAATCTGATGCTGATATAATAGTGACATCCATGTTAAAAATATTGCAAAAAGGTAAATATTAAGATTTTCATCAGGGTTACAGCCAGGATTTCTCAAATGAAAAGACTTGAATGGGTAACAATAGAGGAAATTGGGGGGCGGGGGGTGTCGAATAGCATTTCGAAATTTTCAAAAGCAGTTGATATTTAACACACAAAAAAAAATCGAAATCTGAAAACTCAATTTGTTGATTTTTCGCTCCAAATATGGATGTTAAACCCTCATATCTCTCACATGTATCACGGGAAATCCACATTTTTTAAGCGACGCACATTTTGGTGATCCATATGAGTTTGATCCCTCGTGTGTGTATATATATATATATATATATATATATATATATATATATATACAGTTACTGTAGTGATCTACATATTTATTAATTTCACTATAATATGTACAATAAATATTATTGTACTTGTCGCTATTATCGCTGTCTGCATTATTTGACGTCAGTGACATGTATACTCAGTAAAACTAAAAGCATTTGACTGATTAAAGATGCCAAGGTAACAGCGGAGATAAGTGACGTCTGATGCTCTCTCAGCAGGGGTAGGCCTGGGTGACTGGTCATTTGACTAACTTTGTTTCAGTAAGGGGCTCACGATGGAGATTTCCACATTTGGGGATGGGGGTAGGGGATTAGCTGCAGTTAAAGGGTACATATGGAATGATATTTAAGCAAAAACTACATTGTGCTTGGTGATTATGACATTATGCTTTGTGAGAATGACATTGTGCTTGATGATCATGTTTTGATTTGATTATATTTATTTAATATAGGTTAACTGAAATCAATATCTAATCGAATTCGTGACCTTCTTTTACAGAGGCTGCGTAATGAAAGCATATTAATTGATCTTTATAGGTAGTCCACAGTTGTGTTTGGTTGTTTGTTGGGTTTAACGTCCCACCGACAACATTTCAGTCATTTTGAGACGATGTCTACTTGAGACAGATATAGTGCTGCCACAATGCAATATCACACCGTAGACATGTGGCATGATACCACACCCAGTCACATTATCCTGACACCGGGCCAACCAGTAATGCAACTACCCATATATGCAGCACGAATTTATATACATGTACATGTACATGTATTTATAGGAAATTTCAAAAGATGGAATCCAGCCAATGAAGGTTCAGATATATCTGAATTAATTCACTTGCGCATTTAGTTTTTTTTTTATTTCTTACTTTCACATTTCAATTCAGTAATGCAGTCGTATTTAAATAAACATAACAGCACTATGTGATAAGATAGAAAACATAATTTTGGAACTATATCTCAAAAGGAGGGAAATTTAAGAGTCTAAAAGTAGCCCCGAAATGTTTTCGATACAGAATTGTATGGTACCACAGAACAGAATTGCAAACAGCCTAGGTAAAAATTGATCTACGGAAATGTAAATGGTTATATTTTAATACAAGCATGTTTTTATATACCGGTATATATTTCATTCCATTTCATACTTCAATATTAAAGTGTGTTTGTTTATTAATAAGGTTTGACATCCCGCTGAAAGAATTTCAGTCATTTAGAGACTATGTCATTTTGAGATAGGCAAAGCGCTGCCGTACTGCAGTATTCAGTTACATTATCAACCACTCCTGGAACTACCCTTACATGCTGAGCACCAAGAAAGGGAGCTATACCAATACATTTTTACGACTTTGGTATTTCGCGGCCGGGGATCGAACCAACGACCCCACCCCACCCGATTTCGGGGCGGATGCTCTAATCACTCGCCCACCGGGACCGATAAATATCAAATTATATGTAAATAGTATCAACTACAGGGTGTGGGGGTCATCATTAAACATGTATAACAGAAGCGGAAAAAGTGAGCTTCTACCGGTATTTGAATCACATATCATTTCAATATTAACTGGTTACTTTACAAACTAAGCTTTCAAACCTGTCAGTATAGACGGTTTGAAACGAAGCGGGATGCTATTATCACCAAGCATGATGCAATTGTCAAGAAGCAGTGAGCGACATCAGCACGCATGGTGTTGCTTGAATTTCATAAAGCATGATTTCCTTGTAACCAATTACAATGGAAGACAACGAAGAACTTTGCCATCAAACGCATTCACTGATATCAACAAGCACACAAGGAAAACACCAAGCAAAGTGACATTGTCATCAAACATAATGGCATGGTCACCAAGCATGATGTAATGTTTGCTTAAATATCATTCCATAGTTACAGAGGAGCGATTATTACATGACATTACTTTGACAGAGATGTGAATACCTTAATGTAGCTTCGTGACTTTGAGAAAGAAAACAACATTTAAGTAACAATACAGTATCTACTTCAGAAACACTGGAGCAGGTGCCTATTTTAGTGACATGTCAAGCCGACTTAAAAAATTGATTTTGAAATATTTGAAACTTGACGACTGACAGTACATGAATCTGATAAACAATATGAATCACTATAGTAAAATGGCGAAATTACAAGGAGCGGAATTCCGAATACCATGATAAAAACGAGACTTTTCTATCCCGACACGAGCTACACAATTACTTTCAACGAAACTATATATATAGATTTAGAGGCTGCACTTTATCTTCTTTAGTAAGACATATGTCCCCAAATGACAGAAAATAATGTCTGTGGGAGTCAAACCTAAGCAAACAAGCAAAATATTGATGATGATGATGATGATGATGATGATGGGATAACATAAACAAATAAAAGGTACCACTATCATTTTCTTTCGCTCACCTGCTACTACTTATTTCTCTTGAACAGATGAGCTAGGCATAAGTATAATTTTACTTTGTAACGCATACATGTGTACTTAAAGTGGCAATCAGACAAAAAAAAATCAAGCCAGGGTTTACTAGTGAAAGCCAGTACGTTATCAACTACCAGCACAACGTATTTCTCTTTGCATAGCCATTTCAATAATGACACATTGTCTTAACCTCTACATGTTTCAGATGACATCTCTTCTTACCTGGACCGAGACGACGCCCGTTTCCTTTGGCAACCATACCCCCGAGTCTTCCTTCTTCGATACAGTTGATGGTTACGGTGGTTACGATTACCCGGGCTTCAACTATTCTTACTATGATCCGGTGGACTGCACACGGGTCATCCATAATGATACCCACGAAACACTGAAAAGTAGCACCTACAGCGACTCGGCAATATTCGGAATAGCTTTGATAGTATGGACATTTTTTATTAACTCAATCATTGTCTACGCTTGCGTATGTGTTAAACGTACACGTAATGACGTGCTGTACATGCAGATAGCAAACTTCTGCATCTCCAATCTAGTTATCTGCATGTTTGTGATGCCAATGACTATTTACCACATTCTTCGACCTTGGGATTTGGGGTATGCCATGTGCAAATTTTATGTAATATTTGATATAATTTTGCCGTTTTGTACATTTATTTCTTTGATTATCTTAAACATTGACCGCATTCTGTTGATGAAGAAGCCTGGTTTATATTCGGGAATATTCAGGAAATCCCTGACGCTGATGGTAATTGTCACACCGTGGATTGTGTCTGTTGCCATTGTTGTTCCGTTATGGACTTCTGGAATCATCCCGTATACAAGTCATCCTTGTGAATGCATCGTTGCTATTTCAAAGGGAGTAGCCATTGCATGTCCTTTAGTAACGTATTATCTCCCTTTAACGACAATCATAATCTTGACTATTAAGATGCTTGCTCTTCGGTTGCAACATGGCGAGCGGACCAGAACATCCATTAGTAACAAAGTGTCCTTCAAGGCTGTTCCTTCCAACATCCATTCTATTGAGGACTCGTGCGACAAAGACGATATGTATACATGTACAAGTGAAAAAAATGAACATAATGACCACAAAACAGTGACGTCATGTTCTGTCACTGCAGTGTGTTTGACTACCTTCTTCTTTACTAGTATGTGGTTTCCCTATCAGTGCGTGAGCATCTTGTTGCCGATGTGTGACGCACAGAGCTGCCTCATGTCGGCGAATATGACCCAGGTGATCACGTGGATGGGGGCAGCTACTTCCGGTGTGTCTCCATTGTTCTGGCTCGTGGACAGTAAAGTCAGAAATAATTTGCGGTTAGCTTTTGGATCTAAACCACAGGAATGGCAACGTGACGACTCAAAGCATGATGGTATTGAGGAAACGTTTTTTTAAAGTTCGTTACTTGTCTTCCAAAGTAAAGCTGTCTTGTAATTTTATGACTATGCATTTGCGACCGTGGGACTTGTGGGTGGTCGGTTGTTGTTGTCGTATGGGGAATTCGCTTTTAGTGAAATGTTGTGTAAAACACACTCCATTGGCTCACTCTCACCCTTACACCACCACCGTTGCGGTGTCCACTCTGTATGACACAGAGTGTGGCAGAATTGAAGGCAACAAACCAACTTGTAGTTGATTTCTTTTAATTGTCCAGTATTATATTTTCGTACCATAAATTTAAATTCACAATGTCCAAGATTTCACAAGATTAATTAAAACAATTCAAGATAAACTCCACAAGATCAATCAACTCCTTCAACTCCTGTAACAGCTCTCTCAAGACTGTTCTCAAGACTCTCTCAAGACTGTTCACAAGACTCTCTCAAGACTGTTCTCAAGACTCTCTCAAGACTGTTCTCAAGACTCTCTCAAGACTGTTCACAAGACTCTCTCAAGACTGTTCACAAGACTCTCTCAAGACTGTTCACAAGACTCTCTCAAGACTGTTCACAAGACTCTCTCAAGACTGTTCACAAGACTCTCTCAAGACTGTTCTCAAGACTCTCTCAAGACTGTTCACAAGACTCTCTCAAGACTGTTCACAAGACTCTCTCAAGACTGTTCTCAAGACTCTCTCAAGACTGTTCACAAGACTCTCTCAAGACTGTTCACAAGACTCTCTCAAGGCTGTTCTCAAGACTCTCTCAAGACTGTTCACAAGACTGTTCTCAAGACTGTTCACAAGACTCAAGACTGTTCTCAAGACTCTCTCAAGACTGTTCTCAAGGCTCTCTCAAGACTGTTCTCAAGACTCTCTCAAGACTGTCCACAAGACTCTCTCAAGACTGTTCTCAAAACTCTCTCAAGACTGTTCTCAAGACTCCTTCAAGACTGTTCACAAGACTCTCTCAAGACTGTTCACAAGACTCTCTCAAGACTGTTCACAAGACTCTTCAAGACTGTTACAGACTCTCTCAAGACTGTCCAAGACTATCTCAAGACTGTTCACAAGACTCTCTCAAGACTGTTCACAAGACTCTCTCAAGACTGTTCACAAGACTTCTCAAGACTGTTCCAAGACTTCCTCAAGACTGTTCTCAAGACTCTCTCAAGACTGTTCACAAGACTCTCTCAAGACTGTTCACAAGACTCTCTCAAGACTGTTCACAAGACTCTCTCAAGACTGTTCACAAGACTCTCTCAAGACTGTTCACAAGACTCTCTCAAGACTGTTCACAAGACTCTCTCAAGACTGTTCACAAGACTTTCTCAAGACTGTTCACATGACTCTCTCAAGACTGTTCTCAAGACTCTCTCAATACTGTTCACAAGACTTTCTCAAGACTGTTCTCAAGACTTTCTCAAGACTGTTCACAAGACTCTCTCAAGACTGTTCACAAGACTGTTCTCCAGACTGTTCACAAGACTCTCTCAAGACTGTTCACAAGACTCTCTCAAGACTGTTCTCAAGACTGTTCACAAGACTTTTCTCAAGACTCTCTCAAGACTGTTCACAAGACTCTCTCAAGACTGTTCACAAGACTCCTCAAGACTCTTTCAAGACTGTTCACAAGACTCTCTCAAGACTCTCTCAAGACTGTACACAAGACTCTCTCAAGACTGTTCTCAAGACTGTTTACAAGACTCCCTCATGACTGTTCACAAGACTCTCTCAAGACTGTCCACAAGACTCTCTCAAGACTGTTCACAAGACTCTCTCAAGACTGTTCACAAGACTCTTTCAAGACTGTCCACAAGACTCTCTCAAGACTGTTCACAAGACTCTCTCAAGACTGTTCACAAGACTCTCTCAAGACTGTTCACAAGACTCTCTCAAGACTGTTCACAAGACTCTTTCAAGACTGTTCTCAAAACTCTCTCAAGACTGTTCACAAGACTCTCTCAAGACTGTTCTCAAGACTCTCTCAAGACTGTTCACAATACGATCTCAAGACTGTTCACAAGACTCTTTCAAGACTGTTCACAAGACTCTCTCAAGACTATTCTCAAGACTCTCTCAAGACTGTTCACAAGACTCTCTCAAGACTGTTCACAAGACTCTTTCAAGACTGTTCACAAGACTCTTTCAAGACTGTTCACAAGACTCTCTCAAGACTGTTCTCAAGACTCTCTCAAGACTGTTCACAAGACACTTTCAAGACTCCTTTTTTAAGACTTTCTTAAATTCTGCGAGAATATCTTTATATTAAATTGAAGGGTTTACAATTAACCATTAAAATTAAACAAATAATCAAGTAGATAACCAATGATATCCATTGTTACAAAATATAAAAAAGCATATGGGAGTTAAATAAACTTAACAATGTTGCTTCACACCTAATTAACACATGTAACTTTATGTTATGTCTGTCTCACGTGATTAGATCAATCAGTGACAGGTGGTCTCAGAGACCAAAATATATCATTGTTTATACATCGATGTAAGAGGTGTCAACTCTGGTAGAGCTGAGTTGATTAAACAAAACCTGAATCTAAAATATTCAAACAAGCCTATCAACTGATACTACAAAAATACATAATCTTTTACCAAATAACTTTTACAAAACATATGTATTATTAACTTCATATTCTATTTGTTATTTACTTAATTATTGATAAGACTTGGAATGTAAAAATGTCACGGTGGCAAATGTATTTTAGCGTATCAGACTAAAGCCGCTACCATAGCAAAAATCAACGCTCACAGTAATTACCGGTAAACTATATTTTACACAAATTTTCTCCATCAGACCTCGGCTTATGGCACTTTGACTATATTTGGTCGTTTTCCATTATTTTGACAAAACTGTCTTAGGTTGCCACTAATGGGATGCGGAAAAAGCGTCTGTCTAGGAGATGGTTGCAAAATCGAGATACTGTTCCTCTCAGGGAAACATTACCCTGGCCGCTTAAAACAGACTTACTGCTTACTTACCACCTGGCTGCGAAATACACTGTATTAAGCGGTTAACCTTTTTTAAACAACGAACTCTAGGTTACGAGGAAGACATATTTACGGATTTAGCGATCATCTGGAAGACGCGGCCATTTTGTGTTGTTCCCATGACTGGTCAGTTCAGACAGCTTTTTTTCCTTGTGTTGTATATCTATGTTTTTTTTTTTGTTTTTTTTGTTTTTTTATTGTCTTTTTTTTTAGTAGCAGTTTAAACTATATATTTTAACTGTATTCAACTATTTTATTTTGAATTACATGTTTTCCTAATTGACTTGTGACAAGTAATTCGTAAATAAAATGAAAAAAAAAAGTGTTTGCTTTGCTATTTGTTAGCCTTGTTTACAGAATTCTCTTGCAATTCTATCCCTATTCAAAATCAACTTAAAAAAATAATACTACTAAATGTGACTCCCACTGGTGACGTGCTATACCGCGTTTAATGATTTCATTGATTTCTTCCTGAACTCAAGGATAAATCACAAGGATAAATGACAACTCAAGGATAAATGGAATATTGAAATTCTTGTTACTGCGTAATTAAACTGGTATTTTTCTAGTACTTATCAGATATCTGTTAAAACACATCATTTATGATTGCAGTGGAACGTGGTGAAATCGTCCGCTTATAGATTTATCAGTTTTAATTATCAGTTGTGTACCTGGCTGCAGATCCGATGGTTGTGGATTCGGACATAAATGGATGATATTCCTCATGACCTTCTCAGACGCAAAATACTGGTCCAACCAAGGAACCACCAATAAGAAAAAAATATTAAGAAAAAAAATCGAATTAAACTAACTCAACAGCTTATTTCTCCTTTTACAGAGATAAACGAAGGTCATTGAAAAGTACGTGAAACCGGTTGAATAATTGTATAAATTAAAATAGAATTGTTTTCCAAAATGTGTCCTTCCTCTTCAATAAACAGCAACAGAAACAAACTGACATTTTCAAGTAATGGTCGTGTCGAACGCAGGGAGCTGAACCCATTTAGTGCCATTTTGAATGGCATATGTCGCTGTATGATGGTGACGCACGACAATTTTAAACGACGCTCTACAATTGTAAAGGACTGAATGAAAACTTACTTCATTTTTTATCTTATCCAGCCTTTATTTTCTGCCTTTTTAAACATTGATCCGAATCGGCCTTGACCGTTGAACTTCTACGTTTAAACTACGGATTCTCTACAGTTACTATCGAGCATCTCGGTAACATCACTGATGTATGATTGAGTCACAAAATCTCAAAACACACTTTCAAATTAATTTTAGTTTTATATGTTTCTTTTATCAGCATCTGTCCATAGAATTCAACACTGATGTTGTGACTTTAGCTTTTAGTTGTGTGTGACGTAGTCACTGACAACTACAGTACTTACATTCTGAGGGCCCGTTTCTCTATATTTAAAACCGAATAACCTCTCAATTTTGTATGAATGACCCAACGATTGAACAGAATTCTACAATACAGATATGCTAAGACTCAGCCAAAGTAGTGAAAACTCAATTTTGATTAAAAAATAAACATCTACGGGATACATTAATTGTATGTAGTATAAAAGCAGAGAAGAACTGTTTTCCCTGGGATGTTTCGTAACTCACTTTCCCACGCGGAGGAATATACTTTCTTTCGAATGCAAAGGTGGCTCATGCCTGAATTTGGATGGTGGATGTGCAGATTTCGGTATTTTAGTGGTGTTGCAATGGTCTATATAGAAAGCTTGAATTACGATAAAAAAAATCTGTATAACCTCCTTATAATCACATCTACTATCTCAGATATATTAGATATATCTCCAGGGGTTATTTGTTGCTGTATAGATTGGCTGGTACAGGTGTATATCTGCTACCCTAAGTAACTAAAAACACAGTAGGGAGCCATTGAGTTTCATCTATAAATAGAAACTGTGCCGTCGCCCGGAAGTACAAATCAAAGGGCTGATGTAGTGTCTCATTTCTTTTTTTATCATAGTAAATTTAATAAACGGAGGTCAAATTTTCGCTCAATGTCAATGACCCCGCTTTGACGTTGCGTTAATATGGTCATTAGATGAACTAGGGTCTCTATACATACATATAGTATTAAAGAGACCCTGGATGAACGCACCATTTGTTTCAACAGACTGATAACAATTAGCACATTGCAACTCTTACTCCTCCTATATTTCTATAGCCTTCAATGAACAATTGTTTATTATTTTAATATAACTTTGATATTTGGAAGAACTAAGTTACCCTGCATATTTGCAGCTTGTGAAACCCTCTTTCACTTGAGACACACACAACTTCAGTGCCTTCAGCGCTTTGATTTTTTATAGTTTTACACGGAAAAATTGGCGAGATTCTGTCGGTCAAATCTCTTCCGACCAAACGTGTTTTTGAATTCGCGAACATTTTTAGGGCGATTCCTAAGGCAAGGGGTGTTTTTTTTGTCTCTGTATGTCTTTATTCATTCTTCTACGCAAAATAAGATCAATTTTATGAAAATCTATCAATGATCTAAGGAGTTACGGCAATTGAAACATCATGTACGATTTCAATGGAAAAATCCCCCAAGATGATTGTTCAATAAAATATATTTATGTTCTAAAAATATTTATGAGGTGAAAAAATATACATGTATATGGACAATAAAAATGTATATGGACTTAAAATATATATATGGCAAAAAAATATATGGACTGTGTTAAAAAATATATATTTATATGGACTGGGCTAAAAAGATATACATGGACTAAAGAAATATATGGACTAAAAATATATATATATGGACAAACGTTAGAATTGTGGGATAGCAAATTTATTTTTTATTTATTGCATTATTAATTTTTTTACTGAGCAAATATTTTTGTGTACAATTTTGCAACACTCCATACGCCATAGAGGTTGCTGATTTTTTTTTTCAAAGCGGCAGTTTTTCGGTCAAAGCGACGAACCAGATACCTATGGTTCGATGAACAAAACACAGGACGGCAGTTGTATTTAACCTTCAGAGTCAGTGTCTCACGAAAATCAAGCGAAACACGCTTTAGCTCCAAATTTTACATCGACTACGAAACATTTAAATTTTAACATTTTTTATGCGACACCCTCAATGGCTAAGTTGGCGACTTATGTATGGAATATTGACTTCTGCAGAGTAAAGACCTAGGCGACAACGAGGGCGCGAAACGCTCGAGGTGTTTCATAAAGCTCGTGCCAAGGTATTTTCCTCCGTGGAAAAGCCGATGTATGAGGTCGATATCCGACTTACACACCGCATCCTCAGCCAAAGACAACATGCATGACTATGGTTCTATTGAAAACTGGTATTTATTTCGGCTTTACAATTCGCAGTCATGAATTACAGTATCTATAAATGAGCACAACGTTAACATAGACTAGATATATGTAGTTTTCAACTTATGAATTATTGAGATTATTAAACCCCAATTTAGTTTAATCTTAATAAAATGCCTGATTTACTAGAGCATATTAATATTTGTTTATTTAATTGGTAACTGGCAGCTTTATAATAGACTCACAAAAGTGTGGGTTTCCATGAAGGTACAAACAAGGCATGCGGGCAATATTCCTGAAATAGTAAGCATTTTATTATGTATTCCCCCCCCCCCCCCCCCATATTTATATGTGGGAGACATATTGTTTTTGTCTGAGTTGTCTGTCCGTCTATCTGTCACACTTTTTGTTCGGAGCATAACTCAGAAAGTATCAAAGCTATTAACTTGAAACTTCACCGGTGGATAGATCTCATGGAGGAGAAGTGACATGTACACAAACTGTAACTATGCAAATCATATTTTTGGAGTTATTGCCCTTTGTTAAATTTCATTCTTTTTTTTTCTTTTTTTTTCCCGAGAGCATTACTGATGCACTATGAGACATATAACCTAGGAACTTCATAGATGGATACACTTCACAAAGGCAAATTGCATTGCACAATAACCTTAATTTCGCAAATCATATTTTTGGAGTTATTGTCCGTTGTTTAATTCTATATTCAATTGAGTTTTGTCCGGGGCATAACTAATGCACTATGAAACCTATGACTTTGAAACTTCATAGGTGGGTAGACCTTATGGATGAGAATTGCAGTACACAAGAGCATATCCATTTTCAAAGTTTCTTGCTGGAGTTTTGCCCATTTTATACAATTTGTATCCTTAAGATAACCCCTGTTCGACTCGTGCTATTTAAATCAAATTTCATTGATGGAAAGAACGAAGAAACGAGAGAAAGTGTCACGCACAAGGTTCATAACTCTGGCCTCGGTATTTTTGGAGTTATTATCCCTTTTCAGAATAACTTGACCGCAAGATAACCCCTGTTCTACTTAGGCTATTGAAACAAAATTTCAGTTATAGAATGATTTGAATTTACCGTCGCTTCGACAGTATTTCAGTCATATAGCGACGTCCAGCTAATTACTGGTGGAGGAAGACCCCGAATGCACGGAGGCATCCGGGTAGAACCACCGACCTTCCGCAAGCCAGCTGAAAGGCTTCCTCACATGAATATCCGAATGACCATATCGGATTTCGAACCCACGCGGTGAGGGGCTGAGTAAGTGCTAAAGTCAGCAACTTTACCCTCTCGGCCACGGAGGTTCCTTATGTAAAGAAATTGATGAGAGGACTCAAGAATGTGCATAATTTTGTCAATGTGTGCCTCACTGTGTGTGTGTGTGTGGGGGGGGGGGGGGAGATACAAGTTTTCTGCAAAAACAAATCTCTAGTTATTGAAGAAGTTCCCTACGAACCCGCATATCTGGACTAACCTGCACCGTACCCCGTTTTCTATGTGCCCGGGAATCGAATCCGGCCCACATAGGTGAGAAGCGAAATGCCATTCCAGGAAAAGACCAATATGAGTGGCTATGGAATCAATGATATCTATTTCTGCTATATTATTTCGTAGTAAAGCAGAATTTACAAATTAGCATATTGTTATCCATAAAATGTTTGTTTGCTTGTTTGTTTATTCAAAATCCTATCGACAGCATTTCAGTCATTTGGAGACTATGTCTGTATGACACAGATATGTTTGTTTGTTGGGTTAAACATCCAACCGACAGTAATTCAGTCATTTTGAGACGATGTCTACTTGAGACAGATATAGTGTTGCCACACTGAAGTATCATGCCGTAGACATGTGACATGATACCACACCCAGTCACATTATCCTGACACCGGGCCAACCAGTCCTTGAAATGTCATTTTTACGGGACTTTGGCATGTCGCATGATCGAACCCACGACCCCTCGGTCCCGAGGCGGACGCTCTAACCATTCAGCCACGGGAGTAGGTCTAGATGAATGTATCTTATTTAGCTTAACACTAACACGGTCTACAATTACATATTAGTATTTTGTTTATCATATTCGTATTCCTACGCAGACAATATGGATAAAATTCAAATTACATTCCGGGGCCTCCGTGGCCGAAAGGGTAAAGTCGCTAAGTTTAACACTCACTCAGCCCCTCACCGCGTGGGTTCGAAATGCGATATGGTCATTCGGATTTTCATGTAAGGAAGCCTTCCAGTTGGCTTGCGGTAAGGTCGGTGGTTCTACCCGGATGCCTCCGTGCATTCGGGGTCTTCCTCCACATGTCCTCCACATGTAATTAGCTGGACGTCGGTATATGACTGAAATGCTGTCGAAGCGACGGTAAACTCAAATAGTCAAGTCAAGTCAGTCAAGTTATATTCATAGACTTATAGTCTACATACATCTTTCAAAGTTTGAGGAATGGCAACGAAAAGAAACTAACATTTCCCAGGGTCCGCCGTGGCCGGGCGGTTACAGTCGTGGACTACAAATCTTTCAACCCCTCGCCGCTGTGGGTTCGAATCCCGGAAGGGACTTCGGATTTTTCATGTGAGGAAGCCTTCCAGCTGGCTTGCGGTAGGTCGGTGGTTCTACCCGGGTACCTCTGTGTACTCGGGGTCTTCCTCTCCCTGTAATTAGCTGGACGTCGCTATATGATTGAAATACTATCTAACACTAACATTTCCCAGGAAAACCTCTTTGAGTTAGGAGGTCAAGAATAGTATAAACAACACGATCTGAAATGGGCGCAATGTAATCATTGTCGGACAAGAAGGTATAGGGAAGTCATACCTGCTTACACAATATTTAATTAAATATAATTGACCAATGAGCGCTTACATTATATTCATTAACAAAAGAAACCGGAAGTAGCCGGTTCTGGCTGTTGTCAAGCTCGATTGAGACAATAAAACTTGTTATTCGTTTATAAGAGCAAAAACAAAACGGGAAACGACGCGATTATATATTTCTATTAGTTTCAAGTGCATATGAACTATTTTATTGATCGTTAGGCCTAAAAAAATTAGCTTGTTTCCGCTACCCCGACCGACCCTATTTTTTGCCGCCGACCCTAATCTTTTTTTTGCCAAAATTTTGATAAAAGATTAAAATCTCTTCGACAGTCGCCATTTCATTTCGGGCATTTTCGGTCCTTTCCGTATCTCAGCTGCAATTGTTCGACACGAACGCATTCCCACGATCCAGATAACACCAAAACTTGGCAAGGGATTCCTTCCGTCTGGACTCTTGATTTTTCAAGAGAAAACATAATTATTAAATGAAATCAAATGTTGTGTGACGTATAATTTGTCAATACACATCGTAATCTTTCAAAAATTGAAACCGGAAATAAAAACTTTTTTTTTTTGCCACCGACCGTATTTTTTTCTTCAGCATGAATTCCACCTGGATCAATAACATTTCTCTAACAAATCATCGGAAAAAAAAACAACAGCAAGCACCATTTTCATTGCTGATGACTGAAGAGGAAATGTGTGAATACAAACCTACACATAATGTTCACGGCTCAAGTTAATTTCAAAGTGAAAGTAAAAGTTGATTATGAATATGAAATGAATAGCCTAATCGGCACAAATATTTATAATACTTCAAATCTGGCATTCAACCTTGACACAATATCATTTTTTCATAATATTTATATTAATTAAAATTCCATTTAAATGCCTTTGGTGGTTTTAATAGCACGTGAAAAGCTATTTAAATATAACTTTGTTTACTTCCGGTATGATCGTAGAAAAAAGCATCAACTGATAAGTATTGTTTACAGCAATGATATGGTCTAAAGGCTTTGGTAATGTTTTAAAACATGAATGTTTAAAATGAAATACTGATTTTATAATATTATTTGAAATTAAGACTGACGTTGTATTAAAATAATATGATCGTAGTGAAGTGGGTGGGGTAATGCATTGAGACAAACTTGCCATTCTATAAAAATATGATAAGATTAAAAAATATATATTATTTTCATATTTGTATATCATAAAAAAGATATAATGATCTAAAAGTATTACAAACTTCCATTTATTCTAATAAAAACATAATTAAAGTTTATTAGAAGTGCATTTTAATATTGTTTTAAATATCCCAACAATCTTTTATTGAATTTAACTTAAATTAAAACAATTTAAAGGACTTCTTATTTAAGCAGAAACTTCTGATTTGAAAAGCAGATGTCCCGACAGGATTCCTGGCTGAAAAGTGTTGAACCCTGAATAATTTTATTTCAAAAACGATCTGACATCACAAAAATATATAATTCTATACAAAGCAATTTAATTTCAATTTTATTTTCTAGCTTCATAATGTCTATAGTTGAAATTATTTACAACTAGAATTTTCAACAATACATTAATCTGACAACAGAATATGGGGAAACACAAATGTATAAATTCTGACATTGCTGTCTTTCGTGACAGCCTATTGTCCAGTGTCTATTAAGCTGTCTACTCAATTTAGGACATCTACTGAAATAAAGTCATTTAAATTTCAAGATTTTATAGCATCTTATGGACATATTAACATACAATCTTGTGTGAAATTACATTAAATGTCACTTATTGCATTCATACACATGGAAAGCTCTAAATAATTGACTAAAAATCATGTTTCTTTAAAAAAAAAGAAAAGGAAAGAAAAAGAAATCCCTACCTACCGACCCTATTTTTTTCAGAGCCGGTAGCGGAAACAAGTCTGTTTTTTTTGTTGTTTTTTTTTGGCCTTATTTGCCGTAAATGCAATATTCATAAAATAGCCGAAAACAGTGTCCTCCCTTCCTACTTTTAGTGTTACCGTTAAGTACGAAATGATTCGCCCCATGCAACTTCGAGCCCCTGTTGAACACATCAGCATACGACTCCGACAATGAATTATCAACCTAATTTCCAAACGGTCTGCACGTGAGCATATTTATCTGTACCTCATGACGGGGTCTTCCCACTTTGCCAACTTCTAATATTCTGGTATTAAATTGAAAGTTGGCAAAGTGGGAATTTGACCAGGTAGTGAAAAGGTGTTAAATGCGTGCGGCGTCGTATTAAAAAAAATGTTACGTTTTCAACATGGAAATAATTTTGTCAATGTACAAGTTGTATATAAACATACAAATATAATAAAGTTGATAAGTACATGTATAATTAAGTGATAAATTTTATCAGGTTTTAAACAATCTTATCATTACAGTACAGTACCGACATTCTGAGGATCCAATTCTCTACATTTAAAACCGAATAACCTATTCATTTTGTATAAATGATCGAACGACTGAAAAGAATTCTACAACACAGGTATGCTGAGGTTCAGTCTAAGCGTTGAAAACTCAATTTTGAGTAAAAAAATAAATATTTACGAGAAACAATAATTGTATGTAGCATAAAAGGAAAAAAGAACTATTTTCCCTGTGATGTTGCGTAACTTTCACGGTAGTTTTTTATGCAAAGGTGGCTCGTGCCTGAATTTGGTTGGTAAATGTGCAGGCTTTGGTTATTTCGTGGTGTTACAATAGTCCATAAAGAATAATAGAAAGCTTGAATTCCGATACAAATCCGCATAACTTACTAATTATCACATCAAGCTATGTCAGATACATCGAAATACCTTCAGGGGTTATTTGTTTCTCTAATGAATGTCGGAAACCTGTATATAGCTTCTATCTTCTATCTATAAATAGAGACTGTGCCGTCGCTCGGTAGTACCAATAAAAGCGCTGATAGTGCTAAGAGAGCAGTATTGTCGCATTTCTTTTGTTTATCGAAGTAACTTTAATAAACGGGGGTCAAATTTTCGTGCAATGCCAATAACCCCGCTGTAACGTTGCGTTAACATGGTTATTACAAGAATTAAAGATTAATGCACCACTGTTAACAATTGGCACATCGCCACTCTTACTCTCCCTATTTCTATAGCCTACAGTGAACAATCGTTTATTATTTTTATATAAGTTTGATATTTGGCAAAAAACTAACTTAGTTACTCTGCATATCTGCAGCTCGTCAAACCCTCTTCCACTTGAGACACACACAACTTCAGTGCCTTCAGCGCTTTTTTTTTCTTTTCACACTTACCCACCTTCCGGTCTTTGGTATACATGTCTTTTAAATAGTGTATGTGTTTAAACAGCATACACTTACACACTATTTTAAAGTAAATACATGTAATCATTATTTGACCTTTTCATTAAGTTTTAAATTTGCGTGATTTCATACAAGATATTCACCTTGACCATTATGTTGATCTACTCGATGGCAGAAACATGTAGCTAGTACTGTTGCTACTTGATTTGTAATCACAACAAATACACTCTAATGCTATAGTCCTAGATATAACTGATTTTTCAGATCATTGCCCTTTTCATTTCAGCGGGTAATGTACAAAGAAGTACTTACTAATTATAACAATACCATTGAAAAAATAATATGGGATGAACCTAAGAGGGATTAGAAAATGTTCATAAATTTGAAATGTTCATAAATCAAAACCTAGATCTGACAGTATAAATGAAAAGTTGACTTCAGAATTTTTTTCTTTTGATGAATTTCTGTTTATTTTTTTTTTTTTCCAAACATTAAGCATAATTCTAGTTGATTTGATAAGATAATTTAAAGGATGATATTTTCAATGCGAAACAAAGATATTACATAATAAATGTGATAAAAATAAGTCTCATGGCTGCTAGAAATAATTCAAGAAAACTAAGTGAAAAGCAAAGGCCATATATTATAATAAAAAAATATTATAAGCTAGCATCAGTGAGTAAGAGTCACCCAGAAAAATTTGGTTATATGTTTTTAAAAAATCAAAATCTTCATGTGATGTAAAATCTGAAAATAGTGTTACTCACTCCCGAAAAATATCGAAATATATCCTAGTGAGTACTTTGTATCACGTGATAACAGATTGAACATCGATCAAATGGATTGCCCTATTTTCATACATGAAATTTGAACCATCATAAATCATGAGTTTATTTCACCAAACTTGTGTACACTATTCAATATAGATATTCGATAACGGTGTTTATCCCAAATCATTGACGAAAGAGGTCACTGTGTCTATATATAAAAAGCGAATACAAACGATGTGGAAAATTACAGATGTTACTGCCAAAATTGTCTCACTTGATTAATAGATGGTGTCAATGGTGTGTTTAATGAATGTCAATTCATTGCTATTATCTGTATGTTTGCTTGTTGTTGTTTTTTTTAAATCTATTATAATAATGAAATATTAAAAATCTTAGCATTGTTTTCTTTCCATATGTTCTGTTTAAAAACCCTTCAAAAATAGAAAAACAGAAATATAAGTTAGAAAATAAAGGTTGATCATATTATCTGTATGATACTAATTATATGATCATGGTCAATTGTATAGGGAACATTGTATAGCATCACCGACACACTTGACTGCATACAGGTAACCTTCAGCCAACAATTTGAAAGTTGGCAAAACGGGAACAAACCCTCATGACAACGTCTGGCAGGAGCAAAGCGTTCAGTTTACCCGTACGCTTACAGTCAACTATGAGGCTGTCTCAGCGTCATAAACTAGGATGTTTACGTATATCTATCTACAGCATAAAGTGCACGTGAACTGTATTGTATATGGTCCTAAAACAACTCTATACTTGACTCTAAGCGACCGGTTGAATATGGTTTAGCACACTGAACGCACGCAAGTCCACGTGCGTAGATAGTCCTGCCCACGAGATTTATATAAACTCTTCAGATGTGCAAATCCTGATGACGCAGGTGTGCTGTGTCTACCTGAATAGGATAAAAAAGTTGCTTTGAAAAGCAAGCGAGACACTGAAAAGCGAGCATGTTGTTACTGGCCTATTGAGACATAATTGTTGCACAAAATCTATGTCATAATTGTGTGGCTATGTTCACATTTCATATTTCATCCTTTTCAATTTAATCAATGTAACGTAATCCACTCCACTGTGATGTAATCCAATGTAATGTAATGTTATCCACTCCAATGTAATGTATTCCACTCCAATTTAATGTTATCCACTCCAATGTAATGTATTCCACTCCAATGTAATATAATCCAGTGCAATGTATGTATGTATGTTATGTATGTATGTATGTATGTCCGACCTAATAAATGAATATGGAATTTACGAATCGATGAGCTTTTAATTTTTGATGAACGTATTCTCTCATGAATGACACCAAAATGACTTTATTTTAACGCTAAATTTGTCATAGGGTTAAAATGTATATAGGTAGTTTAATATACCAAAGGATACCTGTTTTTCTTATTTTTCTTATGTAGTTTTTAAATACTTTAACCAAGTTCATCGTCGAAAACCCACGGCATATATTCCGTTATCACTTCTGTATAAGCAAAGCGTGTTGAGCGAACGTGGGTTTTCCGACAATGATCCAAGTAAATTCTCAGTGTGGCAATATATATATATATATACTGATTAAAGGTTTGAGGGAATTTATTGGACAAATCCATTAACGCTAAAGAAGAAAACCTCTCATCGACATTTTCTGTTATTTTGACTTGTATCTTCAAACCTGGTGAAAGATGTAACTAGTACATGCTGCAAAAGTGTTTCAAATATTTTTCTTTTTCGTCTGATGGGAAACAAACTCCAACCACTGACACTTATCGCTCTCTACAGTTTCTGGGTTAGACCAGTACTTTGTGTATGGAGAAGTTTATGATTTTTATTTTTTACCCAAGTGGGTTTGAACTCATTGTATAATATTGAGATTTGCATTATAATGGAGAATGTGATAATGGATCTGTTTTGTATATACATGTATATAAGTCTTGTTCTGACTTGATATACTATGTGTAACACAGTTGTGCATTGACATGTAAAATACTTGTCTAGTTTTCAAAATCATATGTTTTGGTTAAATAATTGAAATAGTTCCCTTATTAACTCAATGTAAAAATAAAGCAAGTCAAGCCAAGTTTCATTTCTGGTCTCCATCCATAAAAAAGAGGGTAGGTAGGTCGGTATGCCCCCCCGACTGATGCTGTGGTGAGATGAAGGAATGTGGATTTAGGGTATATCTGTACGGAGGAATACACTTGTTACACTTATTTAAGCACTGAGTACGATCTCATAAGTTTGGGTTCGATTCGGAACTAAATCTAGTAGATACACTGTATATTCATTTTTTTATATAATATAAATGCTGTTTGTATTCGCACAAGATAATTAATAATAGTGGCAATTAACCTATAAACACCTGTCGCGAGGATGGAGCACATATTATATATTAAGACGAAACGTGGATTGAAACCCATCACAGGAACATTGTGATAACCTGGTGAAATATCACCTAAGTATCCATTGAAGGGGCTACCTCTCTACCAACTGAGCTACTAAGCCACATGTCTTCTTGCCTATTGATTCAAATATTTGTACCTGGCTACAATACGTCTGGGTTTCAATCATATTGACAACATCTACATAAAGGTTAAATCTCTTAGCTGTCGCCAAGTAGCTTTAAGTATTAAACTGCTATCGTCAGACATTTACATGCGCATTTAAATTTGCGTTGGAAAATACTGCGAAAACGGCAATATCTCGGGATTTCTTGGGCAATGTAAGCTTTCTGATAGTGATCAAATTTCAATGCATCACATACAATTATAACATTGATTTTCTTGAAATTAAAAGTTTTATTTTTTCTGTCATTTTAGGATCTAGCTGTGGGGGTGGAGGGGGTGGGGGTGTGTCAGTCCCTTTATATAAAGGTCAAAGACTGGTGATATAAGGAATTAGGGTTTCTCCCCAATTGTGAATTATGCTTCAAGAAAATCCGTATTGCAAGACTAGTTATGGTCCAAGGGCATTCATTTTGATGGGGTATTCCCACTTTGCCAACTTTCTATATTTTGGTACTAAAATAAGAGTTGGCTAAGTGGGAATCTGGTCAGGTGGTAAAAAAAGTGTTAAATGCGTGCAGTGTCATATTAGAAAAATCACTGTTACATTTCAACATGGAAATAATTTTGTCAACGTGTAAGTTGTATATAATATACAAATATAATCAAGTTGATAAGTATAGTTAAGTGATACATTTGATCTATTTTCAATCAATCTTATCAATGTTTCACACTTACCAACCTACATGTCTTTGATACATAAATATACTAATATAATTGTATGTGTTTAAACAGTACACACTGACACACTTTTTAAATGTAAATAATCATTAAATGATCTTTTAATCAAGTTTCAAATTTGCGTGATGGCAGAAACATGTAGATTGTATTGTTGACTACTTGATTTTTATTGATTACAGAAGAGAATTGGGCAAAAGTGTGGAATCACGTCAAGAAAAAGTAGAAAAGATGTATAATTGGAAAAGGGAAAAATATCTAAGAAGTGGTTGCCAAAATAATTATTGATTTTGAGGTTTTATGTGAAAGTGATGAAAGAACAGTAATGTTAGTTCCTTGCTACGTAGAAATAAGATTTGTTTTCAACTGCTATTGGATTTTTTTTATTATCCCTATGTCCGGGCCTCAAATCCTAAACAGTGCTAGGCAGTAAAGTTTGTATTGATAGTGCCTTTATAACGCCATACAACAATCTAGGTGTAACTGATTACAAATGTACTTACTTACACTTTTCATTTAAACTGAGATATTTTGACTTTATGACAGCCACAACCAAATGAAAACAGGTTTACTTAAGTCCAAAATTCTGATTTTCTGGTTTTAATTTTCATAGTAGGTACATAAGATTCATAATTCGTTCAGAGTCAAGTGTTACAACCGAGCGGTTAAGGTCTTCTACTACTGGTGCTATAGTTATTTATTTAGTAGGGATGATACCAAAATTACACAGGACTAAAATGCAGAACAAAAGACTGATCTGAATTAACTGAAGTGGAACTAAAATTCCAGTAGCCATACATAAGGTGTCACACCACTATCAAAGTACTTCCGGGTCGTAGGATGCTGAAGTAGTACCTAATGAAAAATGAAAGGGTGGACATCAAAGTCATATTTTCCCCAGAAAACACTGAATAACTGCAACACATTTAGCCTGTGTGGTGAGATACATGTATTTTTGACCCAACAACTTGCACTTAATTGTTGTATTAAGGGATTACTTTCCTACAGGATGTTGGGAGAGCTGCAGAGGTAATGCGGCTCAGAGGTCATGTTTGTTTTGGAAAATTTGACAGGTAGCCAGGAAATGTGAAATTTGTGAAACGCCAATTCCTTAATGATATATTTTTTTGTGCCTAAATCTGTTGATTTAAGAATGGTCTACATGAAACTAGACCAGAAATATTCCAACGAACATTTGGAAAGTAGGACAGGCCTCGAAAGTCAGCCAAGTTACTATAGATTATATAGGGACAAAATGTAGTGGTGTGATACCATAACGCTGATCTATAAATAGACAAGAACGTGGCTTATACACAAAGTCGTGAGTCACATGACACATGACTCCGCCTACTGCCCCCTGGTGGATTCTCGATAACAGCCGACTGCCAATTCACCAATCCATGGTAGCTGGCAGTATTCATACCAGTTAGAAACAAACAAATGTAAAACAGCAGGGTCTTTATGTTTAGAATGATAGATAAAAAAGACACAGACACTCATAGATTGAAAATCGTGTTTTTAACGAGATCGAAAGTTGCAAGGGAAGCAACTTACATGATCAAAGTACCGAGAGTTCGAGGTGTCCAACCTATTTTTGTCACACTCCCTTCAACTTTTACAAAATGAAGCGACAAGAATAGTCATGGGCTTTACTAGATCTATATCCTTGGAAAATGTGGATAGGAAAATTTATCAATGAGGCGGAAAAATCAGATTATGTTTAATGTATGACATCTTAAATGATATGGTTCCGTCTTACATTAATTATCTGATTTACTTAAAAAGAAATCAAACTTAAATATACAACAGAGAGAATGAATTTGTTTCATAAAAAGACCGCCTGATCCAATGAATACAAATATACTGCCTTTTGGGAATGACTAAGTGACACAGATATAGTGCTTCCACACTGCAGTATCACGCTGTAAACATGTGGCATACTACCACACCCAGTCACATTATCCTGACACCATGCCAACCAGTCCTAGAACTACCCAGTATATATACTGATTGCCAAATAAGGGAGCAAACGGTACTGTTTTAAACGACCTTGGTATCACGAGGTCAGATAAAATATGATAATCATCAACCCTTTTATGATATCAATACTCTTTACCCAGGCCCGGATCCAGCGGGGGCCTTAGCCCCCCAGCTGCCCTGGTCATACATTTTTCTAGGCTATAAAATCCCTTGATCACATCTTAGTAGTGTTGTCTAGAGGAAATCCCCATCGTTGGCCCCCGTACTGAACCACCCGCATAACCACCTGACCAGCCAGACTCCTATTGTCTTATGGCCCACTGCTGTTAATGTGTAGGTAATCCGAATCGGCAGTCATCCATGACTGTGTTATAAGCGTGTGTTTAGGGTACTGCGGACACGTTCAATGATTGTGAGATATTTACATGTCGTCTGCCGAGCGATCTAACAGTTGGGAAAAAAAGGCAATTACCAATTAATTACTTACGTTGACTAAATCTACTCAACGAAATTTAAATTCACTTTTCTCTACATGTATATAGTTTGTTTTTGTTTTGTTTTTTTGGTTGTTTTTCTTTTTTCTTTTGCTGTAGCAAAAAAATTCTTAGCCTTCTGCAGAGTAGCTGCATACCTATCGCTAGCCATGCAAATTAAACTTAATCAGAAATGGGTTTGTGTTTCTAAATGTCACCAGCTTTCCTATTTTTACCTAACTTTTTAAGTATTACTTTTATGAATCTAACTCCTCTAAATATTTTTCCTGAAAGGAATAATACAAACAATAGGCCGACTCATCATCATGTTCACTTTTTTAAGATTAATGAATGCAATAATCTGCATGTACGCGTATGTGTATTCATGGTGTCTTAATATAGACACCCTGGTGTATTTTAAATTTATATATAAAAAAATGAATAAGAAATTAAAGAATTTGAAAATTGAATCTGCCATATTTTGGAACAATACATATTTTGGGACATTGTATATGTAGATTATGCATGATCATTAATTCAAATCAAATCCAAGTAACTAGTCATTGAGCAATGTTACTGATAAGTCGATGAGTATGAAAAACTAATGCACAGCAAACACAATTTATGTGCGATATAAAATGGATATTAAAGATTTTATATTAAATATCAACATCTTTTATTACTGAATATTGTTTGTTTTGTCACTGGTTTAACATTTAGAAAAAATAAAATTGCAAAAAATCGGCCAAAAACCTTCTGCAACCGGCCGACCCTAAAACGTGCGTTTTTATCTGGGAATTCTATTTGTGAAGGCTGCTTTCAGATCGTCAATTAGACAGTCAAGATTACCAAGTTCGAACCTAATACAGCATATACCCGGTATTCCCTTCCACATATTTGATAAAATATGTTTAACGTGTTTTTTTTTCCTTCAGACTTTTAACAAAACTGTCTTTTACACAGTTGAGTCTAAAACAGATGATTATTCAAAGCATTCACTAATTGATAGTGTACGCAAGTCACTGTTTTGGGGGTGGGGAGAGGGGTTCCCAAAAAACATTATTAATTTTTAATGCCAGTTTGCGGTTGAAAATGCACGAGAAACCTGTATTTTTTTACCATATCTCCCAATACCGGAGTAAATGCCCTTTCAGTAATATCAGTGTCCCAGTCTGTATACCCCAATCCCCCACTACCGTATTTTTTTTTAATACAACTGACTTGACTTGACTTGACTATTTGAGTTTACCGTCGCTTCGACAGTATTTCAGTCATATAGCGACGTCCAGCTAATTACAGGTGGAGGAAGGTCCCGAATGCACGGAGACATCCGGGTAGAACCACCGACCTACCACAAGCCAGCTGGAAGCTTCCTACTTTCGAGGAATATTTTAAAGCTGTTAATAATAATTGTGATGCTTTCTTTACCCCAGATGATGATGTTTTATATTTTATTGAAAGGTATGAAAATAATGAATTTAATATTATATTTGATGAATTAAATGTTGAAATATCTCGTGACGAAATAGTACATGCTATTAAACAGTTGAAGTTAAACCGTAGTGCGGAACCAGATAATTTCTTAAACGAGTTTATTATTTATGGTATGGATGCGTTGTTGCCCACTTTAAGTTACTTTTTAATAAATGTTTTACTAATGGGCATTTCCCTGAATATTGGTCTGAAGGATATGTAATTCCTTTTCACAAAAAAGGTGATATTAATAAAGTAGATAATTATAGAGGTATTACTTTGCTTAGTTGTCTAGGGAAGTTATTTACACGTGTTCTTAATAATAGGTTATCTCGTTGGGCTGAAAAATATTTTGTATATATTGAAGCGCAAGCAGGGTTAAGAAGTAAATGAGCACAGTTGATAATATTTTTGTGTTACATGGTCTTATAACCCACATGTTAAATCAGGGAAAACGTTTATATTGTGTATTTTTTGACCTTTATAAGGCATTTGATTATGTTGTTCGGGATAATCTTTGGTCTAATCTTATTAAACTAGGCTTAAGGGGAAATATGCTTAATATTTTAAGGTCTATGTATACTATTTAGTTTTAAAATGTTAATGTTGCTTTATGCAGATGATATTGTTCTTTTCTCTGAAAATGAACAAGATTTATATTGTGGTTTAGCATATATGTCCGACTATTGTGAAAGATGGAGATTGAATGTTAATATCTCAAAAACAAAAATAATTATTTTTAAAAAGGGGGGGGGGGGGGGGGGCAATTACCAAAAAGTACACGCTTCTTATACAAGGGGAAAGAATTAGAAATTGTTAATAGTTTTGTTTATTTGGGTGTTGTTTTCACATCGGGCGGATCATTTAATTTAGCTCAATTGTCACTAGCTGGTCGGGCACAGAAGGCTATTTTTAGAATGGACAAATATTTGGATAAATTTACTTTTATTTCACCAAAACATAAATGTGACTTATTTGACAAACTTATTTTACCAATTTTAAATTACGCTAGTGAAGTATGGGGTTTTATCCAGGGTAATGCGATTGAGAAAACACATATACAGTTTTGTAAGAAATTGTTGGGGGTAAAGAAATCAACGCAGAATGATTTTGTGTTTGGGGAACTAGGTCGAACAACTTTATTAGTGAAAAGACATTTAAATATTATTAAATACTGGCTCAAGATATTGCGCGAAGAGGCGAATAAATATATTAAACTTATTTATAATGTGTTAAGTACTGATGCAGTAATATATCCAAATAAAACTAGCAGGGTCACTTTGTTAAGATCATTGCTTCAATCATTAGGTTTCCATGACGCATGTTGAATCAAGGGTTGGACATGAAAATTTTTTTTATCATTAGTTAAACAGAGATTAAATGATCATTTCTTACAAAATTGAACAGTCGTCTCCAGAATTCAAGTCGTGCTATATTTTTGAATTTAAACTTTAACCATACTTAAACATTTTGTAAAGTTCACAGTTCTTAAGAGTCATATCACAATTACGTATGTCATCACATAGGTTGGAAATAGAAGCTGTAGATGGACAAGGCCGATACTACTCCCCGGAATTAAGAAAATGTAAATTTTGTAATCAAGTTGAAGATGTACCATTTTGTTTTAAAAATTTTTTTTTGGAAAAATAGTGATAACAGTACA
>CM037785.1:65209488-65259488 GCA_021229015.1 Solen grandis
GTTCTAAGAAATTTTGCGTTATATATCTATAAGTCGTTTCAAATTAGAAATGAAGTTTTGTACTTGAATTAATATACAATATATATGTTTATATTGTATATTGATTTTATTTTTCTATCTATGTATTTCATGTATTACGTTATTTTGTTGATTGTACCTTCTCTTGCTATGTATGTATATTGCATTTGTACCACTTGGGCAAGTATGCCTACTGGTTTAAATAATATATATATATATATATATATATATATATATATATGAAAATCCGAATGATCCTATCGGGACTTGAACCCACGCGGTGAGGGACTGAGTGAGTGCTAAGGTTAGCGACTTTACACTCTCGGCCACGAAGGACCCTTAATACAACTGTAGTCAAATACTACTGCACAGTAGTTATTCAATAACATGGCTTTGCGAAGGTAAAATATAAAATTATATCGCTCAAGGCTCAGTCCCACTTGACATTTTTTTGCCTCGGGGATGTACTCCCGATGGAAAATGATGAGCCTCGCGAGGCGTCAGGAAAAGTTTCCCCTGTGTCCCACGGAAGCTTCGAAAGCGTCGCAAGCCATGTGGAGTTATCGGGAGAACTTCATTACTTGCATTGAAATTTTCCCTATATGTTCTCGAAGTTTTATCGGGGAAAACAGGCCGGGGAAACATACGCATAGCTTACCGGAAGCTCCCGGGAAGCATTCACGGAGCTTCCGCGATATATTTTTTCCTCCGAGGAATCCCCTAGGCTTCGGTGATATCTCAAAGGTTCGGCGACCTTTCTGTGACACATTCCAGATCTTGTGATAGAATCTCAGAATAACCGCAAAAGAAATTCGACAAGCGCACTCTAAAATTTGTTGCTTTTTTGGTCAACTTTAGACTAAGGGTAGACTTTTGGGGGTCAAAAAAACCATGGGACATTCCTGGGGGCATCATCATAAACCCCCCAAAGTCCACCTTGGTTTTGTCTCTTAATTCCATCACCAATTCTCATAATCTCCATAATCTTCCCCGAGACACATAGGATGGTTCGATACAATACATCCCCTAATCTGCGGAATATTCCCCCGATGATGTTTCAAATTCGGTGAAGCTCAGAGGCACTTTCCCCGATCATCGGAGAAATTTCCCGAGCATCGGGAGCCATCCCCGATAATACAAGGCCATTGTACCATACTCGATCCAAACATTAGTGAACGCTTCAACGGACCAATCTCGAAGCTTCTCATGGGACTCCTCTGTCTGTTTGGTTCAACCTTCACTTTCATCCCCAGATACCCTTCAGAATGCATCTCCGTAACACATCTCCATAACACTAAAAAAATTTAAAAAATTCCGGACCCCCCTAGCACTCACATCACATTCAGATTTTGCCCCCAGCCACCCCCACAGCGGAAAAATTCTGGATCCGGGCCTGTTACCATTAATAATTTGAATCATAAGAAGAAAAAATGATTCTCCAAAACAACCATTGTTTCTCATTACAGTGTAATCTATACGCTTGAATCACTAACTATTCGCAGTTTTGAAAACACCTGACTATCCTTTAGATAATTACGCTTAATCGAGCGTTAATAGATTTGTGGAATAAGATGTGTCATTCTATACCTGTTTGTTTCAACAGCTCCTGTGACTTCAATTAATGTCACAAGTAAAAAGGCGAATCTCTTTCAGAAGGCTTGTAATAATAATAATAATAAGAAGAAGAAAATAATGATCATTTTTTTAATAAAGATATATTGCCTCAGTTCAGTTTCAGCTCTAATTCCTGGACACCGTGAGTCTGTCATAACCACTAACGCTGTTTTGAACAAGCCGAGTTCAACACAAAAACAGTCAATTATCTCAAACCAATAAGAGAGAGAGAGAGAGAGAGAGAGAGATGAAAGACAAGAGGAAATAAATAATAATATGATTAGCCTGGATTTTACTGTCTATGTATGATTACAATTGTAATATCGTTTTGGCCGAAAAAAAATATGCAAAAAGCAGTTCAGACAAACAGTTGAACAGAACCAGGTTAGGTTTTACGTCATCAAAAAGCAACGCCCTGAAGGCGGGGTTTGTTGCACATTCGCACTTGAAACATCGTTCTATTTTGTACATTTAAGATAGAAAATAAAAAGGTGTTCTATTGAAATAATTCGTGGATAAATTTGAATTTTCAGAGCTTCTGATTGGCCACATATTTAGGGTAACTTCTAAATTTATTGATTTCCCTTTTTATTCACTACGCAAAGAAATAGTTCCAAATTTTGTTTTTCTGTCTTATCAATAAATGTTTCATGTTTATTTAAGTACGAGTGCGTTATGGAAGGCTTAACAGAATTGAAATGTGTTGATAATCGATGCTGGAGATAACTTGTTTAATAAACTGTAATAAAAAAAAGAAAGTATGCAAGCGAAAAAAATCACACCTCATTCGGAGATATTTTGAACCATAACTGGTTGGAATTTCCAGCGGCAGGTAAAATATATAAGTAAAATTTCGTCTGTATATAACGGTTGGCCCATTAGTCCAAATAGTTAGGCTGCTTGCCATTCAGGCGATGTCTTACATTGGTGTGGGTGCCGTGGCCGAGAGGATAAAGTCGCTGGCTTTAGCACTCACTCAGCCCTCACCGCGTGGGTTCGAATCCCGGCAGGGTAATTCGGATTTTCATGTGAGGAAGCCTTCCAGCTGGCTTGCGGTAGGTTGGTGGTTCTACCCGGATGCCTCCGTGCATTCGGGGTCTTCCTCCACCTGTAATTAGCTGGACGTCGCTATATGACTGAAATATTGTTGAAGCGACGATTAACTCAAATACATGTACATGTAGATTCGCACAATAAACTGCAATAAACTTCTTACCATGAAGGCCGAGTCCACTTTACAAATAACGGAAACTGTGGTCAAAAAATAGACATAAGTCTGCTTCTTATTAAATTAGTTGTTTTAAATCATATTGCCAAAGCAGCATTCCTAAATTGACATGGAAGTGTTTAATTTTCTATACTGTGTAACCTTTCATGTTTAAACTGAAAAAAAGACCTATTATATCAAGTAGAAAGATATATACAACCTGAAACTCCCATTTCAAATTGGAATATTCTAAATATCCTAAAAAATTATGCTAGCCAATGATAGCACTGCATTTACTCTGGCTTCATTTGTATACCAACATTTGATTGGTTGAAGAAGTAGGTCAAAATCAATTTTATACAGCTACGCCGAAAAAAAAGCCTGTTTTCTCAGCGCTATCATCGCTTTGATTATTATCTTTTAAGCATTTCATTTGAGAATTCAAAAATCTCAGTTGACTAAACGTCTCCTACATCACTGCATATCATTGTCATGAAGCGGACTTTAACCGATTTTCCGCCTTTCGGAGCAAGTGAAACAGACTTTAACATACTGCAGATGTTTATACTATATAGCATAAAATAGGGCTAAATGTACATCTAAGAGAAATATTTCAATAAAAAAAATGTATTAATTAAGGTAACGGTAATGCAGTCAGGATACTTAATTTAAGTTTCTTGAATACTAAACATGTATTTCAGCTAGATGTCATTCAAACACACAATGGCGCGTAACTTTATCCTCGTTAGTATATGAATATCGTTAAATATTCATTTAGCAATGTCTTACTTTATCATCTTTATGTAGGTTTGTTTGTTTGTTGGGTTTTACGTCCCACCGACAGTATTTCAGTCATTTGGAGACGATGTCTACTTGAGACAGATATACTGCTGCCACACTGCAGTATCGCGTTGTAGACATGTGGCATGATACCACATTCAGTCACATTATCCGGACACCGGGCCAACCAGTCCTGTAACTACCCTTATATGCTGAGCGCCAAGCAAGGGAACTATAACAGTACCATTATTTTTGACTTTGGTATGTCGCGGTCGGAGATCAAACCCACGACCTCTCTTTATGTAGGTCAAAAGTGAGGTAAGACAGCTACGCACTCTATAATTAGAGATATTACTAGACGTCATTAGCTTGCACTAGACTGCAGGATTCACCCCAAAACTGTAAATTGTGCTTCCGCGCAAATAGACCCGCATAGTAAAATCAGTTAATGAACATGACTAAAGGTTAGGATCATGAGCATGCCTGGATACTACTAAACATTTTCAAATTTAGTATCCGAAATCTCCAATTTACAATTTGGACAGAGTAAACGCGTATATAAAAACCATAAGCGCAGATATAATGTACCCTGGTTTGATCAGGATTGTCATCGGGCAAAGGTGAATTTTTTCAATAGTAAACGCATATTTAAACTTTTCCCTACACAAGAAAATAAAAGAAATATGATAGAAGAAAGAAATAGTTTTTCGAAAGTTAAACGTAAAAAGAAATATTTATACAATATGAAACAGCGGCAAAATATTGCGCAAATAAATAAAAATAATCCTAAAAAATTCTGGAAGTATATTAATGGTTTGAAACATGCGAAATTCACAAGTAACAATATATCAGAGAAAGAATTTCTAGACCATTTCTCAAAGCTTTTTAATAATGATAGAAAAAATTAGTTTTGATAATGTGAATAAAGAATCGGAAATAAATGTTGATATATTAGATAAACCATTTAGTGAGGACGAAATAATTAAAATCATCTCATCTATGAGTAGGAACAAAAGTGCAGGTACTGACACTGTTTTACCGGATTTCTTTATTGATACTAAACATTTTATTGCTCCATATTTGTGTAAAATATATAATAACATTTTTGAGACAGGTATTTATCCCGAATTATGGACAAAAAGTATAATTGTTCCAATTTTCAAAAAAGGCGATAGTACTAACCCCGGAAATTATCGAGGAATTTCATTAATAAATTCAATGGCAAAACTGTTTTCATTATGTCTAAGAAACCGACTTAATACGTGGAGTGAAAATGAGCAATTACTTTGTGACAGTCAGTTTGGTTTTCGTGACAAGCGAAGTACAGTGGATTGTGTATTTATATTGCATAGTATAATTCAGAGAATTATATCTAACAACCAAAAACTTTACTGTGCTTTTATTGATTATAAATCTTGCTTTGATACAATCAATACGGATGCACTGTGGGTAAAACTTGTCCAATCAGGAGTCAGCTGCAAATTTCTCAATATGCTAAAGTCCCTATATAGTCGTGTTTCTTCCTGTGTTAAAATTTCAAATAATGGTAATTTATCAGAATATTTTGATATAGCTATCGGCTTGAAGCAAGGTGAGCCCTTATCGCCGATATTATTTTTATTTTTTATTAATGATATAAGCGACTGTATTAACTATGAAGATCTTAGTGAATCAGACTTAAATCAACTATCCATGTATCTACTTCTTTTCGCAGACGATCTAGCTCTATTTACTACTGATAAACACAGTCTACAAGCACAATTAAATAACATATACGAATATTCAAATACTTGGGGATTAACTATTAATGTAAATAAAACAAAGATTTGTATATTTGAAAAACGAAGACAAAAACACAATTTTGAATGGTTTATAAATAATGATAAAATAGAAGTAGTTGATTACTTCTATTATTTGGGTATTAAATTGGTTAAAACAGGAAATCAGAGCGGCTGTTAATGCATTACATGATCAAGCATCTAGAGCGATGAATAACCTTTTATCTTTATTTAAAAAAGCTTCACTTGATATAACTACTAAATTATCTTTATTTGATAAATTCATCACTCCGATTTTACTCTATTGCTCAGAACTATGGGGAATATACAACTTTGATGAAGTTAATAAATTACATATAAAATTTTGTAAAATGATACTAGGGGTAACAAATTTACAATGAACCAAGCAGTCTTAGGCGAGTTAGGTAGATTACCGTTATCAATTATCGCTATACAAAGATCTATCAGATATTGGCTGAAAATACGCTCAAGTAATATTCAAACATTGAAAGAAGCTTTTTATTCACAAATGGATTATAGCGAATCGCGACCATATACATCGTGGGTCAGTTTGATTAAGAAACAGTTAGATAATTTGGGACTTTCTCACTTGTGGCTTAACGATAATACTGATCTATCTTTTTATCCAATAATTAGGGAACGTTTAACCGACCAATATAAACAAAAATGGAAAAGTGACATTAATAACTCAAACAGACTTAAGTATTATAGTAAATTTAAGGAATATTTTGGAATGGAATCTTATCTTAAAAATATACAAAACGACGCCATGAGAAAACATTTAACTAGGTTAGACTAAGCTCGCATAATTTGGCGATTGAAACAGGTAGGCATAAAAATATTAATTTAGAAAATAGACTATGTATACATTATAATCAAAACCAAATAGAATCGGAGTTTCATATGATGTTTATTTGTCCGAAATACAGAGCTATTAGAAATACATATACTGTATCTCGAAATTTTCTAATTTCCCAACAGTAAATAAATTTATATATTTAATGTCAAATAATTCTGTAAATATCCAGCTTAAAGTAGCAAAATTTTTGAAATATGCTTTTATTGAAAGAGAACAAAACAGTTAGGTTTATTTATTTATTTTCGGTTTCTTCTCGTATTCATGTGAACTATTTATTATTCTTATTATGCTGAAATTTATTTTGTGATTTATTTATTGTAATTTCCTGTATGTATTGATATGTGATATTGCCATGTTTGATGCATGCATTTTCTTTATGATTTTTGTATATGGCCAATGGCATATTGTATTGCCGATTTGCCTAATAAAGTTGAGTTGAGTTGAGTTGAGTTGTTGTACTAAATGTGCCTTTATCGTTGTTGACACATTGAATAATCATTTCAACTCTTCTATTGCAGATTGAGCAATTCTACTTTTCACATATTTTTTGGAAAACGCTGTCGAGTAAGGGTAATTTGCAGATATGTATTTTTCTCTCAAAATGCCATATACATTGAAAAATAGTATTGGCATAATAATTCGACAGCATCTAACACATTTGCGTGTTAAATCAATTTATTTGAAGCGTTACTTATCCATTTCAATGCAATCTATATACAACTGGCGCAGTCATTATTTACCCATGATCCTTTGAGAGCATTCACACGGGTCATTCAGACCAGACCGGACAGCTACGCCGAAAAAAAAAAATCACAAAATGTCAATTCTTTTTTTTCAAGTATCTCTTATGTTTCTTCATCCAATTATGGGAATTCCATCCTTTTACTTCAAGTATACATCATAGTGGCACGAGGAAATGGCCACAATCAGATCAAATCCAGCGATACTCTTCATCAATTGAACGTGTGATGATCCTGTGATTATAGGCATACCAATGTTACAAAGTCATCCTGTACATCTATATATCGGGCATTTCACCCTTACTTTCATAAAATGAAACCAATATTCTGCGCGCAGACGATATTTTTTCCCCGCGGAAATCATCGTGCGTTCTAGGGGCCTCCGTGGCCGAGAGGGTAAAGTCGCTGATTTTAACACTCACTCAGCCCCTCACCGCTTGGGTTCGAATCCCGGCAGGGTCATTCGGATTTTCATGTGAGGAAGCCTTCCAGCTGGCTTGCGGTAGGTCGTTGGTTCTACCCGGATGCCTACGTGCATTTGGAGTCTTCCTCCACTTGTTAGCTGGACGTCGCTATATGACTGAAATACTGTCGAAGCGACGGTAAACTCAAATAGTCAAGTCAAATAGTCATCGTGCGTTCTAAACGGCTCGGTAGTGGTGTATAATTCTGTGTAGACTGGATTAGATTTAAATTGAATCTTACCAGGAAATGCGGGCGGTGGTATAAGAATTTCATATACAATGTAATTATATTAATATCTCAGATGCTAATAAACTTATACTTATCTAGGTATATAAATGTACGATTTACACTTTTCCCTTTCTTCAGACAGAAATGGTTGCTGTAAAATAATTAATTTCCGCGTGGACTGAATTTCGCTGATTTCATGGAAGCTTTTGTCCACACATATTTCCCAATAGACTATGTTCACGTGATAGAGACTGCATGATAGAACATGTATTCACAAATAAATGTGTCAACGAGCTGCCCTTAAGAACATTAACAACAAATATAATGTAAACGAAAAATAATGATTTACAGTAGACAGATAAACATTTGGATCAAAGGTGTCTCTACAAATGTCTGAAGCAGCTGCATCAGTCGTGAGTCAGTGCCATACACAATTATCTCCCTTTACATGTATATTTCATCTCTCTCTCTCTTACTGTCTCTCTCATCATTATCTAGACATAGAAAATTGTATCTTATTGCGTAAGCTATACATTTTAAAATAGTATTCAGTAGCCCTTTATAGGATACTGTCAAAATATCTTAAATAACCGCATGTCATTTATGAAAATACATGTATTTGTGTGAAATGGCCACAATCTGTTCTTTTAAGTTTATTCATCAAAGTCAATCAGAGCTAAATGAACTTTAAGAAAAATAACTTCTGCATAGAGATAAATTCTTCGTACTTTTTTTTTTCTGTTCTCTCGGAATTTAATTGTCCGATAGCTTTGTTCAGTTTTCACTATTTCATATCGTATTGTTTTGAACGGCTGACTAATTTCTTCCAGCGGAATAATTATTGTCTGCAGTGACAGTAATAACTCATTCTATGCTAGAGCCGTTGCAAATGTTAGGAACCAGATCAAACCACAGATTGAGGGTGCACTATCCTGGGTCTCAACCATTTGACATTTAAGTTATACAATCATCTTTACCGGCCTCGCTGGTCAAGTAATTATTTAGAGCATCCGCCCCGAAGTCACAAAAACGTCGTTCTGGTATAATTCCATAGCTTGGCGCTCAGAAGAAGTCAAAACTTGAATTTTCAAAGATATCCATGTTCCAAGGTATTATCTTTTTAGAATGGACTTCGGCTTTAGCGATGTTTAATCTAATATCAAGTTATCAGTTTGGGATTCAGTTTATATCGATTAATTAATCGGGGGGGCGGAGGTTACCGTCGCTGCGATAGTATTTCAATCATATAGCGAAGTCCAGCTAATTAAGGTGAAGAAGACCGAATACACATAGGTACCGGTAAACCACCGACCTACGCAAACCAGCTGGAAAAATCCGAAGTACCTACGGGAAATTCGAACCCACAGCGGTGAGGGACTGAGAGATTTGTAGTCCACGACTGTAACCGCTCGGTCACGGCGGCCCCTTTTCTAGAGGTATAACTATTCATATCTTTAAAGTGATTCAAGATACATCCATACATAAAGCATGTGAAATTTGGGGAATTTGAAGACCTTTCTAACGGTACCTAGGGTTTTTGAAATGTGACATCATATAATGAGTTTCAAGAAAAATAAGAATATTGACGATTCATTCATGCACTTTTACAGTGGTCCTTTAGTTATCTATACCTAAAAAGCCGTTACAGATAGGTGAAAATAATAAGAAAGTGAAATAATTGATATTGTAAGAGCTTACATACGATACCAAGTTTTATTATACGCCCATATTATGATAAGGTGCTTGTTCATATGTCCGTCCATTAGCCATATCAATTTCACACATTAACTTGATAATTATTACGTGTGCTGTCTTCATACTTAGATGAAAGGTTGACATGGATAGTGGATGATCACTATTGATTTTGAGGTCATTACGTCAAAGGTCAAGGTCACATTGACACTTGGTGTAAAATCCTTGTCCGCACAATAAATTGAAAAGGAAAAAACATGGGTTTTTGAAACTTGGTAGGGAAATTGCCCATTGTCAGTTGAAGACCCCATTTGCTTTTGAGGTAATTCGATTAAAAATCAAGGTCATGAGCACAAACCATTGAGACTCAAAGAATGGCTTAAACATCAAAAGGCTGATATTGCCTTTATACAAGAAACTCACTCCACACCAAATCTAGTAACTACTCTAACTTTTTAATTTCTCGATTGGGAGCTTTTCCATTCTTTTGGACAAAACAATAGCAATGGCATACTCAATTTTTATAAAAAGAAGAAAAAAAACAGTTATTATATCAACACATGATAAAATGAACCGTTACATTATTTTAAATATAGAATCTCTGAAATATTACTACACCTTAGTAAATGTATATACCCAAATGAATTTAAATCTAGAAACGTTTTCTATAAAAACATCATATGTGTCGCTAATAATTTTCAGGAATAAAATAATAGCAGGATCATAAATGATATCTAAATAATCATGACAGAATTCAAAATGCAATCATGTAATAGGCAAATACCATTAATATTTTAAAAAATGATGAAAATTATAGTCTAAATGATGTTTGAGAACATTTATAAAGATAGAATCAGTTTACATGGAGAAAAAAATGGCATTGAGAAAAGTAGAATGATTTTGCTTGTAGAAAAAACACTCTACACCAAATTAATTCATCAGAATAGAACCTGCAGTTTATTCAAAGCACAGACACATGCTAATCTCTCTATAAAATTAAACTCAGAAATAGAGACTGTTATTGGAATGAAATAATTCTCTTTTAGAAATACCATATATATAGACAAAATAGAAAAAATCGTAGAACCAATTGCTAAACTAAATATCAACAAACAAACAAAATGGGAGTTATGTAAAGTAGAAATTAAGAAGTTCTCTGTATTATTAATCACTGGACAGAAATAATGTAACTATTCTAGTAATGGTAGATCTGTCGGCTGCTTTCGACACAATTGACCAGAACCTCTTACTCGCTTAGAACATCATTTGGTATCACAGGACAAACCCCTTACAGGATTGAGGTCCAACCTCAGTGATCGCTATCAGACAGTAGCCATTAACGGTGAACTCTCGGACCCAGTGCTGTTGAAGTACATGAGTACCCAAGGGTCGTTCTTGGCCCAAAAACTATACAATGTACACAAAGCTGTTGGAGCTATTTGTATAAAAATGAATTAAAACATTTTAGCTTAGAACGATTCGCAATTATACTTATCGTTAAACCATAAACGATTCAATTGAAGAATGTATCGCATTGATACACTGTTGTGACATAGTGAAATGAAAGAACAACAATGTAAAGATAATACGACAAAACATTTTCAATATTCTCATCAGAAAATCAAAAACAGTTTTCAAATGTTTTGTCCACAGTTGAGTCTTGTAATCAAACAATCACAATGTTAGGAATTAGCCTTATTTTTACTCAAACATGAGTGGATCACACGTATGTGTTTGTAGGATGCTACGCACATGCGACACTTTGGCCATATTATGACTTATAAACACTGAATGCAACCAAAATCTCTGGTAACTTTGTTACATCTCGCTAGATATGCAATGCTCTCCTGTACGGTTTCCAAAGCAGATATTAACAACTAAATGTTCAAATACGCAGTGAATTGTTAGGGACAGCCAGGTACGACCATTATACCTCGTTTACGGAACTCTATGGTCCATGTCAAGCAGAGTAGATACAAAATTCTACACCACATTTAAATCGTCTACATCGCTCGTACATTGTGACATTTAGAAAAATAACAACATCAGAAATCTGAGTCGAAAAATAAGTCATTAACGTTAGTTGTGCCTAAATGTCGGACATCACGTTATGGTGACAGAAGTTTCCAGTCAGCATCAGCAAAGTTATGGAATGCGCTCCCATCTGACATCAGAGACTGTAACACCTTGCAAAGTTTTAAGAAGGCTCTGAAAACTCACTATTTTATACAGTATTATGGACGATAAGTATTTTATTATTTTATTTCCATATGTGCATAGATCTATCTAGGATTTAACTGCTTGTTGTTACTTTATCTTTAAATTTTATTGTTTTATATTACATTGTAAAGCACTTTTGAACATATTTTATGTATGAAAAGAGTGCTATAGAAATATGGTAAATAATAATAATAATAATAATAATTTTTCCAAAACACTATCCAGACAGAGAAATGACCAGTTACAAAAACTAGAAAAAGAACTAAAAGAACTTTATGTAAAAGGAGATGAAAATAGTAATGGTACTATAATGCAAAGAAATAAACACATTGAAGCACAAATGCAGAACATTTATAATATTAAATCTAAAGGGGTGCAAATACGGGCGAGAGTTCACTTGTTTGAAGAAAATGAAAAGAATACAAAATACAAAAGTTATTAGTTCTCTCAAGGAAGGCGATAAAATAATTATATCAAGTAACGAAAAACTAAAAGCGGAAGTGAATTTTTATAAGCAACTATATATGTCAAGTAACGTATCGGGAGAATCAATAGAAACATATTTTAACGATATAACGCTTGAAAAAACATTTAATGAAAAGACCATGTGAAGGTCTATTTACAGTAGAGGAAGTTTTCAATGCGCTTAAAAGGATGAAATCAAATAAAGGTCCCGGTATCGATGACCTTACTGTTGCATTTAAAAAAAAATTTTGGTTTATTTTAGGTAATATTGTTACTGAGTCTTAAAATGAAGGTTACAAGAACGGTGATGTGTCATATTCACAAGAACAAAGTATTTTGTCTTTGATATATAAAAAGGGGCCCAGAAAAATAGAAAACTGGAGGCCAATATCACTTCTTAATATAGATTATAAATTTGCTGCAAGAGTTCTCTCAATACGTCTACAAGCTGTTCTATCATATATTATTAATCATGATCAATAAGACTAAATAAAAATAGAAATACGTTTCAATATCAGATAGATTCAAGATTTGATTGACTACGCAAATATCTATAATACGAAATGTATTATTTTATTTTTAGATTTAAAAAACAACAACCCATCTGATACTGTCGAATGACCATTTATGTTTTCTACTTTGGAACATTTTGGTTTTAAGCATTCTTTTGTTCAATGGGTTAAAACATACGAACGCCTCCTCACGAATATCTAATAATGGCTTGATTTCTGAAACATTTGGAATATCTCGTGCCATCCGTCAAGGCTGTCCGCTTTCTGCTCTTCTGTTCATTCTAGTCGTAGAAATATTGGCAAATAAACTTAGACAAAGTCAAGATTATCAAGGTATAACTATCAAAGATGCAACCTTCAAATCAACACAACTAGCTGACGATACAACTCTTTTTCTAAAAGACTCTCGTGAAATACCAATGGTTCTGTCCATTATTAACGATTTTGGTAGACATTTAGGTCTGGAATTAAACATTTCAAAAACAAAGGGATTGTTGGATAGGAAAATCAAAATCAGAAAAAAATAGAAAATAATCATAACATTAAACTATCTACAGAAACAATAAAATTACTAGGCGTATACTTTGGAAACAATTTTGTACAATGTCAATCACTCAGTTGGAACGAAAAAAATTGAAAAAGCAAAAAAAAAAGTACTGATATCATCGGGAAAAAGAAAACTTACTTTGTTTGGTAAAGTTGTTGTTCTGAAATCACTCTTCTTGCCTAAGCTAACATATTTATCACAAAGTGCAGTTCCTCCAAAATCTGTTATTAATTCAATAAATGCCATGATGTTTGGTTTCTTATGGACCGGAAAAAAAGATAAAATAAAACGACAAACAATAAATAAATAAAAGGCAAAAAATTCAATGGTGGCTTAGATATGCCAAATTTCGAATATTTTACAAAAACATTGATAATAAAGTGGTTTAATCTTCTCATGCAAGATGAAAACGCGAATTGGAAAAAATACCTTTGCTATTTTTAAAACAGTTTGGAGACAGTTTGTTAATATTCGATATGAATATTGATTCATTAAATTCTTTACATACAAAACACATTAAAATTTCACCGTTTTATAAATATTTCCTTCAAACCTGGATAGAATTAAAAAAAATAAATAAAAAAAAACTACAAAAGAATATAATTTTTATACGGTTAGAACTGAAATTATATGGGGAAATAAATTAATCAAGCACAAAGGTAAATGTTTATTTTTTACACGCTGGATAAAGTCAGAGCTTTTCTTTATAATTGATATAATATCAGCAAAAGGAGAAATCAAAGCAAATACAATACTACAAAAATAAAAATAAAGAATAACTTGCTTTCAGAACTGACAATATTGTTAAACTCTATTCCAAAACATTGGTTAGTTATAATAAAAAAAAAGAAGAATCAGTAAATACCAAAAATAATACAAGATCTTCTGTGGCTCTCAAAGTGCAAACATTTCTGGAAATGTGTAATAGGGATATCTATGAAACATTTACAATCTCACTTCAGCAAATCTTAATCTATTTAACTGGACGATGAGAGATTCTCCACTTTATTTATTTTTTTTTTTTTGTAAGGAAATAGAAGATTATGACCATTTCTTCATTTCGTGCCGATATCTTAAACAGTTCTGGTATACAATTAACAATTTTTTTAAATGGTTTGGCATAAATAAACCAATGAATACTTTGGAAAACACTATTGTAGGCTATAAAATAGATTCATGTGAATATAACTTAGTAAATACTATACTGTGTCAAATTGGTTTATTTCATTAGTGAAAGAAGAATCAAATTTAATATCATTTTAGATTATTTACACTAAGATTTAATTGTTCTTAAATCATTCTATTATGAAAAAAAATAAATACCGCTTTTGTGAAGTCATTTATCTCACATATAGATAAAACTTTGTACATCATATAAATCTTTTGTGCTAATATCCTTTATTTTCTTTTTTTAACAAAATGTTTGTAAGGCACATTTTGTATATGGGGGATGGCTCTCCGACCCCTTTATATCTATGACGGAGATAATAAATGGGTCACCTTTGAGTGACTGAAAAAAAAGTCAAGGTCACAGTGACATTTAATATAAATCATTGTCCGCTGAATTCCTTGAGAATGAATAAGACTAAGTTTGTGAAACTTGTTAGGGACATTGTCCATGACCGATCCTTTTTTTTAAATTTTGAGGTCATTAGATCAAAGGTCAGGATCAAAGTGACACTTAGTATAAAAACTTTTTTTATTTATTACTTTAGAAGAAATAAGCCTAAGTCTGTGAAACTTGGTAGGGACATTGCCCACGGCCTGTATATGACACCTATGATTTTGTGGTAATTAAGTCAAAGATCAAGGTTACAATGCAACTAAGGTCATTATAACAGAAAGCCCTATCGTCTGTTCGGGACAAACGAAATCTAGTTCTTCTTCTTATTGGTGTTGTTGTATTGGGGTTTACCGTCGCTGCGATAGTATTTCAATCATATAGCGACGTCCAGCTAATTACAGGTGGAGGAAGACCCCGAGTATACAGAGTACCGGTAGAATTATATGTTGCCAGTGTCTGAGCAACATAAAAATTAATTTGCCTCGACAGGTTGAACCACAGCGGTGAAGGGCTGAGATCTTCTTCTTATTATTATTCCTTTTTTTCCAACCAAATCCAAGAGTTAATTTCAATATGTTGCCAGTGTCTGAGCAACATAAAAATTAAATTGCCTGGACAAAGTGTTCAAACTTTTAAATTCAATCATTTTCAATTCTCAATGACGTCAGATTTGACGTCAGCTTCAAAAGTTTGTTCGCGCTCCAGAGCCTTTATTTTTTGTCGTATTATCACAGAATGTTATGATGTAGATGTGTACCTTGTCTTTCAATTTTTCAAATTCGAAAATTAAAAAAAATTATGGCAAAACCGAGTTTCGAACTTTGGTTCTTAAACTATTATTTAATGTTACAAAGGCTACTGTTAGAAGCATGAAAATTGGACAGCTTATCTTAATTAAATCTTCAGAATTGATGGAATTAAAATTGAAGTGATGCATACTGCAAGAAATGTTTGTTTTGTCACATGGCATACTAAAGCAAGAACTATTAAAAAAATCATATAAGTGGACAATAAGACCAATGAACTTAACATTTTCAAAAATTTCGAAACTGCGTACGTTCATACGGTCTTTCAAGTGATTACGTCATCAAACATGGCAGATATTCATGTTTGAAGGAATGCCTACTTGAAAATGTGAAACCTGTTCGCATTCTCGAAGATATTTTTTTCTGGATTAATAGAACATTAGCTGAACACGTCCTTGCAAAAAAGATATTTTTCTTTAATCAAGTGATTTTGACATCGTTGATTTGTATCCGTGCTCCAGCGTCATGAGTATTGATGCCAATCTTAAACATAATTTAAGGAATTTATGTTGTGTCACTTGCTTGTGACAACATTGCAAATGTATTATAAAGATCATAAGAATGGATTTATTAACTTTGAATAAGTAATATTGCGCAAAAAGTCCAGAAAATTTCAAGTGATTACGTCATCAAACATGACATATTCATGTTTTTCGTATAAGAGCTAATTCATGAGAATCTATTAATTTGAAGAGAAAAATGAAAGCGGTCATTGGATTGGCTGAGCAAGATCCGGTTGTTCTTTTACAGGAAAGTGTGCCCTTGTTGACTATTGAATTGTGAAACGTATGAAATGTTGAAAGTTTCAAGACGTTTTTAACGTTAATTACATAGATATAAATTATTTTCATGATATTGCTTACACATCTGCCTTCGTTTCCATTTATTTTGCAAATGTGTTGAAAGTCATGGATTTCAAAGTAATCTTATTGTCCTTACAATTTCAAATATGCTTGCGAAGAAATGGATATTAAAGAATAATAAAAAAAAAACTTTTAACATAAGAAAAAAATCTTGAGGATAGTCTTATCTTAAAAAAATTTTTTAAGTAAAGGTTGCAAAAAAACAATATCTCTTTAGAAGATAAAGGTGAATAAAAATAAGATTTAAAGCTTATTTTTAAACATAAGTATATATCTATTATAATGATGATTTACGTATTAAATCTTACATTATCAAGCATCATTATTCCATTTCTTTGTACTAACTTATCTATTCAATACCTTTGAATAAGCAAACGGAAAGCCGCTTCGTTTGTATCTTAAACAAACGACTTCTAGTTTTTGTCTTGCCTTTGTGAATAAGATATGAGTTATACTTCTACGATACCTTAATATGGCTGGTTCACAGATGGTCATTAACTAAGAATTTGATTTTAACTATCTGTGTGTATTATGTCTATCACAAAACATGCTAAACTAACATTTGATAAATATCAAATTTTGTGTATTAGATATGGCTATATATTGAATAAATTCTAATAACTATTATATGTTTTCTAAAGCGCGAACGTAAATCAATTTTAAGCTGTGTTTCGTTGGTGAATATATCGATGCAAAAGTCTGTCAGACATTTGGTCTGATAAGTATGAAAATTTTGTCAGACCGAAAAAAAAATTGTCAGATCGAAAAACAAATGAGAAAGTTTGCAAAATATCAAGATTTTGTCTTTCATCAGGTATATTTAATTGATATACATTAATACAAATTCGAATATAGTTTTGGCCAATTAAACATTTAAATTACAAGAATCAAGCAAGATAAGTTCATAACAAGCAAGAATAGCAAGGAAAGTTGTTTCCCCCTTATATTTACAGTTTGAGTTCGCTGAAAAATCGCTGCCAGTCATCTAGACTGATGGGAAAGAATGTTTTATCAGATCGAGATGAAGTATGTCAGACATGTCTGCCGGCTGACACCTTCCGAGAAGTCTGTAGATGAAAATCCAACGTTAAGAAATCGATACCAGACATGTATGCTATTTTCAGATGCTCCCATGCGCGTATAGGTACCGTTAAGGGAATTTTTAATTATTTATTTTGTTATCGGATATGTCGAAAATAAGTTACAATACAAAACCATAATATAAGATATCGCGATGGTACGATGCTGTGCACGACGTTTCAATATAGAATCACGATGGTAGATACGATATAGCGATTTTACAAAGGCGCATGGCGATACGACAGGTTCGGTCACAAGCTGTGACCTACGATTTTCAAAAGTAAAAAAAGGGTACGTGTACTGGTATAGCTCCCTTGCTTGGCGCTCAGTATATAAGAGTAGTTCTAGGACTGGTTGGCCCGGTGACAGGATAATGTGACTGGGTGTGGTAGCATGCCACATGTCTACGACGTGATACTGCAGTATGACAGCATTATATCTGTCTCAAGTAGACAATATCTCCAAGTGAACGAAATATTGTCGGCAAGACGCTACATGTAAACCCAACAAAGAAACAAACAATAACTAAAATGTAAACTTTTAGCCTAGTAATTATTCATGTTTTTATGACTCGATGGATATTGTTTTACACCCGTACCGGTGGCCGAGTGGTAAGAATATCTGCCCCGCAATCGGGAGGTCGTGGGTTTGATTCCCGGCCGCGTCATACCAAAGTCGTAAAAATGGTACTGTTATAGCTCCCTTGCTTGGCGCTCAGCATATAAGGGTAGTTCCAGGACTGGTTGGCCCGGTGTGATATCATGTCACATGTCTACGGCTTGGTACTACAGTGTGACAGCACTATATCTGTCTCACGTAGACATTGTCTCCAAGTGACTGAAATATTGTCGGTGGGACGTAAAACCCAATAAACAAACAAACAGAACTTTAAATGGTTTATGAATTAATGTATTTTTCATTGCCATGCAGACTGTGTCTGGGCGACGATATTGTGTTAGCAAAGGAGCAAGCTAGAAGGCTCTGCTGTTTCCTAACGCTTCAGAACACGCGTATACAATGAACGGGATGAAGGAAAGCAATGTTAGATATCAATCATATCAACTCGGCAATCCCCGGCCTAACCCGTTGGATATATAAAGAAATGGTCGATGTATTCCGAATGGTTAGATATATGAGTCAAAGTGAAAATTTATATTTTTCTATGTGGAATTAGAATTACGCATGCGCTGATCTCGTGATTTTATCCATGGTGATTTAACCACTAGCAGATTATTTTAATGATGAATTGTCATTTCATTTTAACTGATAATTTCAAGCTGTAACAATAGAATCACAGAAGTTCTCTATTTAATTAAAATAGTAAATTATAATGATAAAAATGTTAAGTTTGCGTGCAAGAAGAGTTAATGTTTCTTGATGGTGATAAGTTATTGCAACTGTCTAACATGATGAAATTAATTTATACATTGCCTCCAAATATAGTGCACTGTCCCAGTGACGTTAATGCTTGTTAAGAGTATAGGCGGAAGTTCCAGATCTTTAAAATCAAAGTGTGTACTGATAAACACAATCCCTTCACTCTCTCGCTCTTTCTTTACAGATCATTTTTCTTCCAAAACGCACTGTGTATTCTTCAGACAGAAGAAGTGAAATGTGTGTTAATTAATTAAGAGATGCAATCTGAACATACTCATTGACGACAGTGTTAAGTATTACACTGCATGAATAAGAAAAAATTATTTTACTAAAGATCGTTCGATTGTTTTGTTTACAAAACTACATGCTTTGCATATTCCGTATATCCTCGCTATCCTCACCAATTTTCTGATGTTTTCCATTTTTCTTTCAAAATCAGACAAAAAAGCAAATGTGTGTTACAGATTGTTAAAAGAATAGTATAGAGTATATTCAGTGGCGCTAGAACCGAAGAGTTACCATACATACACATACATTGGAATCTTGATTAATATCAAAGATATGTACGATTAAAAAAAGTTTCGTTCTCCTTCACAGAATATTAAAACAAGGTAAGGAACGGAATCTGATATTGCTTGATTACGAAGGTCGTAGTTTTGACAGTTTATTTCGTAAATACATATACATGTATGTTCGTGAGTATTACATAACTGAAAGCATGTTATGCACATATAATAATAGCAAAACATATGTGTATATAAATGGCCAAAGATCAGTTATATTATTCTAGCACGAAATACTTGTAATGTAAGTATACATACATAGTCACTTTAACTCATATCATAATCATATCATGAGTCCAAATAAGAATACCCATAATCGTACAAAGACACATGAATATATAATTGAAACATTGATGTACACATATTTATCAATATTTTAAAATATACACACAATGAAAATACACCAAACTATATACTATCACACATAACATAATAAAACATGTAACCTATCTGTATGAAATAGACATACACACACATACATGTTTGTGAGGAGTAGGAGGCGAACAAATACATATAATTATAAACTTAAATATGTAAGCTGTATATTTTCAGCTCAATTATGTATTATAAATAAGCATAGCGAACGTTTTACATTGTTTTTCGTTATCAGATGATATAAGTTCTACAAATTTGGGAATATTTGGTCTTTTCCAAAAGTATGAATTAATGTATTTTTTTTCCTTAAATCATAGTATACAGGACATTCTAACAAGAAATGAAACTCATCTTCCAAACAATAACAAGATTGGCATTTTCTTTCAATCAAAGGGACTGCTTCTGGTTTATGCCATCTGCCGTATCTCTGTATAAATGTATGATACCATCATACTATTTGCACGAATCGATCAGTCTGATATTCAATTAATACAATGGTATAACGTACTATTGTCAAATTGCAGCCTTAATGAAGTAATAACGCGAAATGTCACAGTTTGTTCATTTTTAGTTGTGTGTGACGTCATTCAAACCAACCATAGTACTACGTTTTCAACCCCCGTTCTCCTAGATTTGATTATAAGTTTGATCCACTATCAACTTCCGTTTTTGTTTCGTCTATTTTGAATCGAGCGATATGATTAGATGATGTGAAACTGGCATCGTTAGATTGTGGGAAATTGCTTGTGTAGATGCATTACGTCATTCAGTGGGAATTTCAGAAAGAAACAAACCGGAAGTTGAGAGTGGAGCAGATTTATGAATATGTACAAATTGTGACATTTCGCGTTATTACTTCGTTAAAGTGGCATTTTGACAATGATTTGCTACACCATATGTTAAATAAATATCAGACTGATCGACCCGTGCATAGAATATAATGAAAGCATACATTTGTACAATGTTACGGCCTCCGTAATTTAGTGATGTCAGAATCCGTTCCTTACCGTGTTCATAATATAGTATAGAGGGACAAAATTCGTAATTCTGTGGTTCTAGTGCCAGTGAGTATATAGACAATAGAAGACCGCAGCGAACGTAGCGAGCATATGCTTTTATTGTCTGGAGTAATGTTTTTATATATTCTATGCTACTTAGAAGTTTCCCGGCTATACTAAAATCAAATGCACTAAAGCCGGGATACAATATTCATATTCCTCTTTTCTCTGTCAATCAAATGTTTCTCGTCTGGCGGGAAAATAAGCTGCTAGACATCGAAATTGGCGATTACATTCTGTGCAGACAATCAGGGGGGTTTCATGTTACATCAACATCTGTGAGTCAAAATTTAAGCGATAGATGAGAAACGTCTCCCCGTTTCAATATAATGGACCAATACTGAATGTAACTTTCACAATGCTAAAACTATCATACTATCATTTACTGCTTGGACATCAACAGGCGACGAAGGATGGCAGCAAAGTTGAATTAATGGTTAATGTCGAAATTTTCAAGATATTTCAACTTAAATAATTTAACGAGGAATTTACTTATGTAACTTAGCAAACCGTAGATAGTGCGACGCGACTGGTGCTATTTCCTACAGTTTGTCGTCCTTTCCTAACCTAAAATAAGTGTCGTGCAGTGGTAAAACGCCGGGTCACTGAACCAGAGGTTATTGGTTCGAATCACATTGGAGGCAAGATTCATGTCCGTAGCTTTCACAGCGTCTGACAGCTAAAACTATTATGGGAACAAAAGAAAATGAATAAATGGATGCATATTTGTGCAAACACATGATAGAAAATAAATATGAGAGTTACTTGAAATGAGAGAGAAAGAGGGGGTGAAAGACAAGAGGGAAGAAAGCCTGGAATCTACGGTCTATGTATGATCACAATTGTAATATCATTCTGACCTTGAGAAAAAAAAATGCATTTCAGACGAACGGTTGAACCAGGGATTTAATAATGCATGTACACACGTGTATATAGAATCCTGGTTGAATAGAACCGGGTGTTTTGGATTTTTTTACGTCATCAAAAAGCAACGCCCTAAAGGGCACACTTGAAACATCGTTCGATTTTGTACATTTTAGATAGAAAATAGAAAGATGTTCTATTGAAATAAATCGTGGATAAATTTGATTTTCAGAGCTTCTGACTGGCCACATATTTAGGGCAACTTCTAAAATACTCGTTGACATTACTACAATTAAAAAATAATATAGAACATTTTACTAAAGGCCGTTTATTTGTTTAGAAAATACCTTTATCGCATACCTTCGTCAATTTTCTCTCGTATTCCATAGACTTTCCCTATGTCTCCGTTAACGAATCACAAGTACATAATTTGATGATGTACGAGTAGCAGATAAACAAATTGTGATTCGGCGACAGTATTTTAAATTCAAATTATAACCGATTACCGACCGGCTGGAATACTCGCCGATGTAAATAATGAGCGAATTCTGACAGCCATACAAAATACAACATTGCGTAGTAGTGTATTAACATTTTCTATGCATTTAAATGTTATTTTACAGCAAATATTTGCACAATTATCATTTGTGTTAGTCTGCAATATGTCAATGGTATTGTTTTGCTCTTCTTTTTCATGAAAATTTTATCGCCGTAACCAGCCTATCTTCGGAATCCACAGGGGTTTGAAGTTCTATCAATAAATAAGTATGATATATAGTAAAAGATAAGCCCCATATATAAAGATAAAAAAACACAAGGAATGCAACGCCTTTTCGCCACCCAACACATACGATCGGAATAAATGAATGATAGCAATCTAGTGAGCCTTCTCAATAAAGAATACTAAAATGCACCCAAAAACTACCGATGGTTTTTCAAATTACGCCATTTTACAGGAATAACTCAGCAATTTTTGCTCATTTTTCGGAGTTTGTCGCCGGAGCTCACAATTACAAATAAGTGAAAATACGAAACAAGAAGTAAGAGTTACGTCAACTGTTGGGTTCCCAAGTTATAATTACATGTTGTTTGAAATATTTGATTATTAGAAAAGCAATTTATGAAATGTTTCAAAACAGAGAAACTGTAAATTCATTAAAAACCTAATGCAATAGAACAAACAATTTTATCACAAAACAAAACATTAAATCACATTTAAAATATTTAAATATTTACCCTCGAAGCTGCAATTGTGTGACGTTAACGCCAAACTGTCAACTCAGGAAAATGAGCAAAAATTGTTGAGATATCCCTGTAAAATAGCGTGATTTAAAATACCATCGGTTGTTTTGGATGCACTTTTAATTTTAAAATTAGTATTCTTTATCGAGTAGACTCACTAGATTGCAACCTCTTATTATTCCGATCGTATAATTCACCCAAACGTGGGTTGGAAGCGAAAAGGCGTTCCACTCCTTGTCATATTTATAATGCAGTTTACGGGACTCACTTTTCACTAAAGTACTTATTTATTGATAGAACTTCAAACTCCTGTGCCTAGAAACTGAAAAGCTTATAACGTAAGAGTATGTTCTCAATTCCAATAAGGGGGAGGTTTTCTTTTTATTGGCACAGACAATATATAATATAAACCCTAGAAACATGGAGTGAAGTTGTTTTTCAGTCGGAGGAATTTGACTAATTTCGAATTGTCTTTAAGTCAAGTAGCGTAGCGTATAGAGAGGTTTACTTTCGTCATATTGGACAAACAGTAAGCCACTTTAAAAAAAAAAAAAAAAAAAAAAAAAAAAATAAAGAACTACCCTGCGCTTGTCTTCATCTCGATTATCTAAAAAAAATGAACAAAAAGTAATATAAATTGATCAGCTGGAATCCAGAAAGTATAGGAATAGTAGAGAAGTAAAACATGTTAAACAAAGGTGCTCTTTAGAAGCACAACCCGCATGTGTATTGTTCTATTTCACCAAAATGCTTAACGTTGATTCAATAAACTGGTCCCAAATATGATTCATTTCTGGGTAACCTTGGTTAGGGGGTCGTCTAATAGTGCCCCGCATAACCTGCAAAAGGATAATAGCTTGCATAATTTTCGCTGGTTTATAAATATGATATGTTCATTATCACACAATACACCCAAGCTATAGACCATTTCACTTCGAAAGGAGACGTGAACCTACATTAATCAACGAGCTATTCCCGAACACATTATCTACACACAGGTGTAAAATTCCACACATTGTTCAAAAGGAATTAAACACTCATTTGAGATATTTCCCAATTTACTGATTGGCCAGTTTAAATCAGCGAATTATACCCGGAATTGCCGATCCTCTGTCGAAATGGTCTTTATCATCGTCAATGTCCATACAGCGTCGAATACTCCGGCTGCCTATTTGATGTATGGAGTAACGGAATAAGCGCTCGTGGGTTTCCGACGCTGTTCTCCATATCCCATCTTTGCAAAATAATGGCTGTTAAGAGATCATGTGCGATTTCGCATTGCGTTCCATCGCGTCCCATTTTAATCCTCAGCCACCACCACCCCCCCCCTCCCCCACATACACACAAAATAGAAAAAGAAAAGAAACATCACAGATTGGACGGAAGCGATGTAGCAGGAAATCAATCAATGTTATAATGAGAGCTCTTGTTTCATTTTTTTAATAAATTGAAACACTGGCTCAGTAAATTTCCAGTCTTGTCATGAATAATGAGATAAACTTAAATGTAGTGAACTATCTGAATGACCGGTTCATACAAAAGGGTGAACGTTAGCAATGAGAACATTCAAAATACAATACACGTATAGTGAACATTAACGCACTGAAGCAATTAATCATTCTCAAAAAATGAGAAACGCCTCGTTGCATCTTCTAGAAACCGTTAAGATTCGCTTGTTTTTAATTGATTTGCTTTTTGCAAATTACGAGAGTCGATGGAAACGATGTATTCAAAATGGGTGACATCGGAAACAACATGAAATGAGATAAATCCCCCCGACAGATTAAAAATACGTTTTGCACTTGCTTAAAATGTACAAACGTCTGCAATTTTAATCTTCCCTAATTAGATGAAAATTAAACTCTTTAATCAATCGCATCACACATGGGACTTTGGCAATTTACGCTCTCGTTTTGGTGATGTTGCTGTATTTAGCATATTGTAAGGACAAACTTTTCAAAAAGGTGGCCTTCGAGCTTCTTTCACCCACTTAAAGCGGAAGTCAAATTTTAACAGTCAGTCGTTAGTTCCGTGTTATCAACGTTTTATTTTTTTGATGTAGCTCCATGCGCTATCACACTATGTAATTGTTCGTATATTTTTAAAATGACGCCTGTGCAGTTATCACCTGTACGGGCTGACGGTTTGTGTTCTTCCATATGTTTTTTTTTTTTTTTTTTTTTTTTTTTTTGCAGTTGTTTGATTGTTTTATCTCTCTCGTACACATCATACATTGAGATTTACCTGGTTTGAAAGGTTTAGATATCAAGAACTCCCTTACTTATTGACTAAAATTGCAATAATTTGCATATGATATGCAACTGCTTCAAAGTTTCAAAGTTATATAAGTAATAGCGTAGAGGATATTTGTTTGTTTTTTTTTTTTTTAGTGGTTATGGTATAAATCTAATCGAAAGGTGGTACAATTTTAACATTATCACCAGCGCGATTGAAAATTATATTATTTCGAGATGAGATAAATTTCATATTCACTCAAAAAAAATGTTTCTTTCATTTTATGCTCATGTCATAGGTGGAAACTTTTCATAGTGCATTATATCTATAATTCTTTTCAAGCCATTTCTATTTAGAGTAGTGTAGTTTAAGAGTCGGTTTATGGTAGTAAATAATAGTCAAAGAGACAAGTTTTATAATTCTAGATTACTTTTTAATTGTTAGTTCCCTTTAGGTCGTGACACTAATTTCTATTGGCTATTACTAACGCGCGGTATTTTTAACTTTGACCTTTCACGAAATGGACGCCGTATTAATGGCCCACTAACTTAGACTTTTATGTAGCCGAAATTCTGTTTCCTACAGGTAATTATATTTGTTTGTTGTTTTGTAAATTCCATATGCAAATTAAATACTTTGTGGAAATGTAACTATTATTAAGATATATATTTTGTATTTTGTGTATCAATATTATGTAATGGGACTCTCAACTTTCAAAATATAGATGTACTTCTGCCCTACTTATTTACATGTTGTTATCGTTTATTCATGATATTTTACTAATAATTACAGGAGAAATAGCCAGGGAATAAACCCTCTAGAAACATCTAGAAGTTGTTACGTTTGTTTTGAAGCCAAAGCGACCCCTACAACACTAACTGCAGCTACATATGCAAAAAAGTAGTCTGACAAATCTATATCACTTACACTGTGAGATATAGATTCCATCTCACTGATATAACACAATATTTCATCAGTTAACATAAAATAAAACCAGTTATTATTTGAGTTGAGTAAAATGCCACTTTGATACATTCCATGAATTGCAGCCCTTTTAGCTAAGAATTTAAGAATTGTTATTTACGCATAAGAATTAGCCTTCCCCCTTTTTTCTAATAGTATACAGCTGTGTTATAACGCCGGTCCAGGGCGGCGATATTATACTATTAAGCAAGAAAGCAACTTTTTACTCCCGCACCGCTACGTAATAGTCAAGCAGGTTCCTTCTCAGTCGGTCGCAGAAAGATGTACAGATCAGATTGCCGGGAAAAAAGCTCTGGGAAACTGCTTTTAAAGCTGGGAAATTTTGACGATGCTGATAGGCTACCGGAAGTACATGTTGCTAGACGGTGCTAGACTGGTAGGCGCATATTTGGACAGATTTGATTAAAGTACGCAATTTTTTTTCGTTGTTGATGCTGAACCAAACAGACATTATATGAGTAAAATTATCATGCAATTTAACCATAAAGAACTTGGTTGTTTATGTCATTGTCTATGCAAGTCTTCAGTACTATCGATAATTTTCAGTGTGTGCGGTAATGAGTGTACGTACGGTAAGGGACTATTAGCTTTTCTAAAAGACATTAGCTAATCAACAATGCAATGTTGTAGCCAATTTTCTTTTTGTCGTTGATTGATGCTGAACCAAACATGATAACATTTCCCAGGTATGAACCTCTCCTTCAACTTCAAGTACTTCGACATATAATTTCTCTTTAAGTCACAGTTAAACTTTCTATTTACTTGGCTTACGGCGATTTTTAGCATTTTTGGAAATGCTAATACTTGTTTATCAGTATTAGCATTTCCAAACACACACCTACAGTTGTAAAGGAAGCGTGCAAGGGAGATCACTGCGTGGAGTTATATCCCAAAGTTTTAAAGGCAGTTCCTGTTGGGGTCGAGACATTTCCAAGACCTTTTTTTGGCGCGAAGTATTGACACAATCAATGAACCGCCGTCAGGGATTAAAATAAATTTTAAAAAAATGTCTCCCAAACTACAAGTAATTTATTTTAAATTGAATTAACACGTTTACCAACTTTTTCATAAAATTGCTGTCAAATCTACCGAAAAGCACTAATTGAATATTCAACTGATTCTAGTGAGCGTAGAGTTATCATCACTCAAGAAGAAAAACAAAACAAATTTATATGCTTATTTCATGAAAATACATTGAGACAACTAAACTTTATTTTCCCCAGACCAAAACAAATGTTTAGTTATTTACTAACATTTCTTCAAGCCATTCTCTCTTTGGTATACAAATTAAAAAATAAACATTTGAACACAATGCAGGAAAAAAAATTTTCGGGGTAAGTTCCCTATTTTTTTTTCAAAAAAAAAAAATTTTTAGTTTTTGTTGACAATTTACCAAAGGTTAACGAATTTAAGGAAAAAACAGGCCTTTTCAAAGTTTTTTAATTTTTTTTTTTTACAGGGAAATTTTTATTATTAAAATGAAAAAACCAAAAAAAAAAGTTAAATTAATCAAAATTGTTAAAAGGAATAAAACTTTCAAATTCAATTTTTGGTTAATTTTTTTTTGAAAAGGTTCGATAAAAAAATTTGAGATTTTTTTTTTTTTTTTTTTTGGGTTTTAAAAAATTTCAGGAACTGTGTTTGAAAAGGGAAAAACCCTGTTTCCCCCCTTTTTTCCTTTTAAATTTTAAATGTCGGATCAATCAAAAAAAATTTTCAATAAAATATTAAAGAAGAAATTTTTTTGGTTGTTATAGGGAAAATATTTTCCCATTTGTGTTGTTTTCCATTAAAGAAAAAAAATTGATATAAAAAAAAAGGCTTCATGTTAAACCCCAATGGGGTTTTTGGTTTTCCCCGACGATTTAAGTTTTGAACATTCAAGGAAAAGATTAGTTTTCCCACTCAGTTCCCCCCTGCCCTTTTTCAATAAAAAATCTTACCTGGAACGGAACCCGTTTTCCCAAGTAAAAAACAAAAAGTTAAATTTTTTAAGCTTTTTTTATAAACGCCGGCTTGGGGGGAAAAACCCTAAAGGGGTTAAACCCCATTATTTATAAGGGGTTTTTTGAAAAAAAATTTAAAAAATTTAAATCGACATTGAAATACATAAAAGGTTTTTAAGGGGAAAATATTGTTAAATATTTAAAATTTGAAATTTTTGATCAAATTTGCAATTTAGAAAATTTTGATGGAGTCAAAATATTATTTTCACAGCATTGGTTTTTTCCGAAGACATTTTTAAAAAAATTTTAAATTTAAACCCCTCTTTGAACAAAAATTTGTGATTAACCATCAAAACCATCTTTTCGTTAACAGAAACTCTTCTATTAAAAAGACAAATTGCTTTTAAGGTATTTGGGAAAAGTTGTTTTTTCAAAAAAAAAAAAGATGCTTCTATCAAAAAGGAAAACCCCGGGGTCTGGAAAATTTGGAAAAAATTAAACAAATCAATGAAATCGCCCACGTTTTTGGGGGGAACCCCAATTTGGCGGAAATTTTTCTTTTAACTGCACATAAAAAAATTTACATTTTAAATGAAAATTTTTAATTTCAAGATTTTTTTAACCAGCTGTCAAAAAGTAAAAAAGAACTTCGAGGGGAAAATGGGGAAAAAAAAATTTTGGCGAATATATGGGGAAAAAAATTTCCCAAAATTTTGAAACAAAAAATTTTGGAAATTTTTCCCGTTTTTTCAAACATGTTGCCGGTCCCGGGGGGATGGCAAGAAAAATTTACCGGGGCATTTTTATTTTCCTTTTATGATTTTTTTAGAAAAATTTGCCCCATAAGGAAATTTTAGTTATATGTATTTTTGGGATGCCTAGGAAATGTGAAAAAAAAGCTTTTTGAATTTTAAGATTTTTTTTTTTAAAATTTAAATTTAATTTTTAAATTTGTTTTTACAAATTTTTATGGTTTTTTAAATATTTTTAATTTTAACCCAATTTTTTATTTGTTTTTAAAGTTTTCTTTTTTGGAAAACATTGAAAAACCCCCCAGAAAAAAGGACAAAGGTCTTTACTTAAAGAAATGTCAGGCAATTTTGGGATCCGGATTTGAAATTTAAAAATTTTTTTCACGTTTCCAAAAATTATAAATATACAAAATTGTAAAAGACGCCTCACGTTTTTCCAAAGCATTGTTAACTGGGAAAAAGGCTTTTTTCCGGGGGTACAAAGGGGCCACAGGGCCCCCAAATTATGGAAAAAAAAATAAAAAAATAGAACCCTGTAAACCTGTAATGTAACAATTTTTGAGAAATTCCCCCTTTAAAAATTCAAGTTTTTGAAATTTAATTTTTTGAAAAAAGTTTTTAAATTTTATTAAATAAATAGTTTTTTTTTTTTTTTTTGGGTTTTTTTTATTTAGCTTTTTTAATAACGGGGTTTAAAATTTTTCAAACAAAATTTGAAATTTTTGTTGACTAAAATCAAAAAACAATAAAATCAAAAAATTTTTATTTAAAGTGTTTTTTATTAGAAATGATTTTTGCTTTATCCCCCCAGATTGGCTGGAATTTTAAAGTTTAAATTTTCAAAAATTTTTGTGAATATTCCCTTTTACTATCGGGCCCAAATTAATTTTTAAATTAAAAAACTTGTGAATGGTTGTTTTCAATTTAAAAATGTAATTGAAGTTTTTAAACCCCTCTTTTTTAATTTAAAGTGAATGAAAACATGTTTTTTAAGATTTTTAAAATTTCCCAGCCTTAAAAAACAAATGTAATATGAAACAATTGAATTTTACATTCACTTTAATTTTTTTTTTTTGGACATTCTAGAAAAAATGCTGGGTATCAAAAATTTTTTATGAAAAAGAATAAGTTTTTTCCAAAAAATTTTTTTATAAAGGTTAAATTAAAAATCAAAAAAAAATTAAAGGGGTTTTCTTTGATTTTATTTTCTGAATCCATATTTTTTTCCCAAAGGAAGGGCCCTTTTAAATCTTCAAAATTTGTTTTTTGGGATAAAAACCCTCTTTTTTTTAAATCCATATAATTTTTAAAAATAAATCACCCTGTTTAACAGGGGGAGGGCGGTGTTATTGAGGAAATTTGTAAAAATATGTGTTTTGAATGAATTTGAAATTGTTTTTTTATGTGTAAAGAATAAAATTCGGGGGGGTATACGTAAAAATGGAATTATGGAAACATTCCTAAAAATAAAAATTTTGGGATTTGTTAAAAAGGGTTTTGGGTAAAGCTAAACAAACCGTGAAATCGGGAAAATTTTTTTAAAAATAATTTCTGAAAAATTTGCCATCCGAAAAAATTTGGGGTTTAATTTTAACCCCTTTGGTTTTTTCCAGTAAAATTTTGGAAAAAAGTTGAAAAAAAGAAAGTTTAAATTGAAAAATAAATTTTTTTAAATTTTTTTTTAATTTTTTTAAAAGGGCAAAAATGTTTTTAAATTTAAATTCTCGCCAAAATTCGAACATCGAATATGGCAAAAAACGGGCAAAAAATTTGGAAGAGGTTTTTTTTTCAAAGAAAAAATTTTGGGAAAAAAATTTTTTTTTTTTTAAGGTTTACTGGATATCCTGCCAAATTTTAAATCAAACGCCCGCGGTTTGGGAATCATTTGCAAAATTTTGAAAAAGACAAAAAGAATCCCAAGGGTTAAACCAATGTAAAAAAAAGGAAAAAAAAGGCTTTTCGCCTAAAGAAAAATGCACCAAATAGGAAAAAAACCCAACCCTGTCAACTTGAATTAAAAAAAGTTGAAAAGAAAGTTTGTTTTTAATTAAAAAAATTTTGAACTCTTTTTTTTTTAAGCAAAATGTTAATTTTGATATGAAATAATCGTGATTTATTTATAAAATTATTAAATTAAGGGAAAAAATTTCCCCAAAATAATGGTTTTAGTTTTTAAAAAAAAAGTAAAACGGGCTTCTTTTAATTTAAAGGGCTATCGAAATTTTTTGTTATCAAAAATTTAGTGGAATTTTAGGTAATAAACATTTATTAAAGTTTTATTATTGCTCTTTTAAATAAAGTTGAGAGTGCAAAAAATTTTGGGGGTTTCTTTGTTTTATTTTTGGATAAATCCCTTTTTTTAAAATGAGTTAATCAAACAAAAAAATTTTATTTGCACTTGACCATATAAAAAGCATACTTTCTGCGTTTTTCAATATATGTACTATGAAAAAGAACTAGCAAAACCAGTCTCAACAGCAGATCAATTTTGGACCTTAATGTCACTTTATTTGCACTTGACCATATAATAAGTTGCAATTGAAAAGTCAAGTAATGAATGCATATTTTATGTAATGCAAAGATATCCCTTAATTGTAATTATGTAGAGAGTAACTTAGAAATTTTTTGTATGCTTATGTTTTAATAATAGCAAGGTAAGAAAGCACAGAAATAAATTCTTCCTGGGTCAGAAATAGAAAAAAAATAAAATAAACGAGAAAAAAACAAAAAAACAATCAGGTTTACAGTGCCTGTGGCAACTGTAAACCCAGCTGCATTCTAGATTAAACAGGGCAAAAATGGCCTTTTATTGTTATGGTTCTATGGTATGGGCACATTAGTTTTTTCTCTCCAGAAAGACTGTGTTGACTTCATCAGATGAGGAAGATGAACCTGTACCACAGCTGCCGAAACCACCAACAGTTTTGTCGTTGCAAAAACTACTGCCCAAATCATCAACTCCTTTACAAAGGACACCACAACATCTAGCTGGAAGATTACCATCACCTGATGTATTTGTAACTCCACCCAGGAGTGATCAACCTACTCCTTCTAATGGTATGTGTCAGGGGTCGACACTAACAGTGTCTGGGGGTCTCTAGGACACCAAAATTTATAAGGGACTCCTGGAATTCAGCATTTTAAATAATGAGGTGTCTCTGATTTTGCTTAAAATATGCCCCAGGGACACAAGCTCAAAATGTTAAGTGTCTAACAATGTGTGTATTCAAATGCATATTGAAAACTCAGAATAGCTTTCAGATAATTACAGGAAAACAGTGTTACAGATAAGTTTTTCTTGTGAATTTGGTATTACCCCATGGTTTCAGAAGAAATTGAGTACCAAGCATAAGCGATTGAGTATTCTTAATCCATTACCCTATCTATCAGTTTCAATTGAGTATTTGACTTAAATTACTCTTTCAATATGATAACAATGAGTAAACAAAAGTTAGCTATATTAACAGCCAGTAACATCAATGATATCCCTTTATTGATACTAGTCTTTAACAATTAAATTGAACATAATTTCATAAGATTGCTGTATAAGTATTTTTCAGGACAGAATAAAAGACTTAGAAGACTGACATCCATGGATCCCATTAGCTCAACTTTCTCAAAAGAGAGCAATGTTTTGCTGAAGAGATCACAAAGAGACAAATAACAATCCTTTTTAAACAGATTTAACAATTTAATGTTTCCAAAAGATTTTAAGATGCATTCATAGTTAAACTGTAAACAGCAGCCAAAGTTTTAAAACATCAAACAAATAGTTTATTAGTCTATAAATTTGACTAGTCTAAGAGTTCATTTTGTAACTCTGTTAACAAGTATTCTGACAATGACATGTTTCTTCAAAATCTTAAAACATTAGAGTATCAAAAGTTCAAAACATGGCATGAAGTTCTCAAAACTTGTCATTACTAAAAACAGGTCTAGTATCAGCATCATAATGTTTTTTGTTTTTATCCCTGGGTTGTAAGCTGAAAATAACCTTGACTTCCTTGTTTCTTTCTTAGCCACTTGATTATGGTGGATTTAGGTTTTGGCTCCTAAGTGAGCACCAAGCATATGATGGTTAGAAGTGCATCAGTTTCTCTGCTCCCGTGCAGCCCTGTGTTTGCTTTTTAGCGATATTGGGTGCTGAAACTTCGTTCACAATCAACACTTGTTAACTGCATACACATGCAATTGCTGCAAGAATTGATAGGTTGGGAGTACAGTTTTGTGTAGCATAATTATCCTTCTACACAAGGTCTTTTGTAGAAAGGTTTCTGTAGGGATCCTCAATCACACCTCAGTTTGGCATTCATCAACAAGCTTTACTGGGTCTAAAAGTTTGGTATTCTCTGTGCTCTCTTCTAAACCTTCCTCAATTTCCCATGCAAAAACAGTTAACCTGTTCAGGATAACCATAGAAAGTTCCAAGATTAGTTAAAGCTTCTTTGGATTCTCACTGGAGTTTCACTCACAACTCAGGCTCAAAAAACTTTACTTAAATCATTGAAAATGCTTGACCTTTTTAGCTGTCTTCTGTTCTTAGCATTTTGATCAAGTATTCCACCTTAACCGCTCAAATCAGAATCCATGGTTCTTTGGTATGCCATTTTTTCCCTGCAAGATATGCTTCTTCATTTCCACTTTGATTGTCTTCTTTCATGATTTTAGTCCAGGGCCACAACCGTCTCAAGTTTGCTGAGTTCTCCCTGGGTTCCATGAAGTAATGACCAATTTCATAAAACACAAGGTTTTGCTTCTGAAATTCACAAGACAACCTTTCCAACCTCAGATGTGCACATCAACTGAAAGCAGTTACAAGTGCCACTTTGTAGTCATTGAAATATTAGGAGGCCTTTGCAAATGGCTGTTTCTTTGTGCAACTTTGGACAATGTGCAATTACAGAGCATAAGATTCAAGACGCTTCACAGCATTTTTCAAACCTAGCCAACAAATAGAAATGTGCTCTTTGATAGTTAGTTCAGGTTCTTGAAGAACTTTCTGAATTTTTTTTAGTGTAAGTGCTCTTATGCTTGATCCACTCATGAAGTGATATAGAGCTTCAAATTTGTCTCTAAATTTTATCAAGTATTCATTCTTTTTAATACTATCATTACAAGCAAGATTAAGTCTATGTGCTACACAATGGGTTTGTATACAAAATGGTGCATATTTTGACTCAATCTGCTTCCCAACACCAGTATGTTTTCCCATCATTGCTGATGCACCATCTGTTGCTAGTGAGACACACTTGGAAATGTCTAGTCCTAGTGTTTCTAGCTGATTTATCACACAATTCACTATTGTGTGGGCACAACCATTATCTATTGGTACATTACACAAGAAAGTAGTGACAGGTGTCCCTGATTTCAAATATCTAACACAAATAGTTAGCCTTTTCTCATTTCCTATGTCTGTGCTTTCATCTAGTAAAATTCCAAATGTTTTGACTGGACAATCTCATTCACAATGTTACCCTTTAAAGTGTCACTGATAGATGTTTGAATAGATGTCAAAGTGTCCCAACTAAGATTCTGGTATTTAGTTTCAACTCCATTCTCTATTTGCAGCTTCAACATACCATTAATGGTTGATGATGGGAGTTCTGATTTTGCAGCAAAGTATACAGTATTGAAAAGTACTTTATCTTCTGAAGCTTTTGTAATTCTATCCTCAGATGCGTTGTCGGAATCTCTCTCCTCCTCTTCAATACTGCTTTTCTCCAAATCCCCACATGCAAGTTTATGTTCATGACTTTCATTATGCCGTACAATTGCATTTTTTTGAATGTTTGGGGAACCCTCAGCAGCAAACACGTTACACAGTTTCAGCTTTCTTTTTTGCTGAGTACAGATAGAACAGCTTAGTCTCATTTCATCCACAGCTGTAGTGATGATAAGCCATGGATACTGGGACTTCCAGTCAGCAACAGTACTTTGCAGTACAAAAAGTAAAAATAATTATGAAAAGAAAAGTTCATGCAGGCTCTGTAGAGAAATCCAAAACTGCCCTCAGAAGCCACCGCCTTCAATAAAGCGGAGCTCTCTAAACCGTTGTATAAAAACCATAATTGGTATCTACAACATACACTATTCAGATTTAGAAAAAAGGTTTTATTTAACTAGGCATTGAGCTTTGAAGTACACAAACCTTGATTGCACCGAGTACTTACTAAAAAAAATAAAAAAAAAAATATTTTTACTTAATCACATAAGGAACATTACTACCTATTTGTGCTCTGTTCATAAATAAATATCACTTGATAAAAAATGACATAATATCAACGATCAGTAAAGTTCTGGAACATTTTATTTGTTTAAATGTATATGGATATATACAGTGATCTTGTGTCATGTTCTTTCCTTCCACCAGATTTACTAAACAATAAAGTAAAAACTAGGCAATATAACTGCTGTACTTAAAAGTGAAATTATCAAACGGACCAAAATCGTTTTGAAAGTACTATTAGAAACATGTTTCATTGACAAGTTATGTTTTAAAAACAATGCTTTCGTTTCTTTTACGGTTATTCGCTACATTCACTTTCTTGCTAGTAATGACAGCCAGATTTTTTATCTTACTCTTTGGCAGACAATAGATGGATAAGAGCCGGACCAAGTAATATAAACAAATTCACAAGGGCAAATTTCATTAAAAAGAACACATAAAAACCTTTGTGTGCGGGTTGCTTTTTTCCCTTATCGAAGTCAATTTCATCGAGAATGTTCGACAGGATTCCCTCCACGACAGCCTCTGCTGTATCACGTTTTATGACTCCCAAGATGAGATCATCTAGAATACCGGACGTAATATTATGTGCTTGGTCCTTTTGCGTCGCCGTTTTAGGCATGAAGTACGATGTGAGCACATTTCTTTGCTTGCTTTCTACTTTCCGTTGTCCACGAGTAGACATTTTGGTTTTCCCGGAAAATTAGGCATCCGCGCAATGATACCGATTAGCTGATCATGCTAGCTGACATCATTGGATAGTATTGGTATTAGCCGAAGATTTCCAAATGCTGATCATATTGTAAACAGAACTACTTTTGAGAATGAGTTAGGATTACGCGGCGGATATTTTTGAAATGCATACCGCAGGCAGCGCAATTTTTTTAATTGGGTATCTAGGAATATTATTGCGTATTGCTACGCATGTTCGTGAAAATAATTGCGTGATATGCATTTTTAATTGAGTATTTACGCAAATACGCTGCTTATCTGTTTCCCTGCGGAAAACTTCAACATAATTATGACTGTCTTGCATAATTTTAGACAAAATCTTCACAATGTAATATCTCGGAGAGGAGTCCCCTATAACTTTTACTCACCCAAGCTCATTTTAGACTATCCCCCTTTCTCACTTAATACACCCCTGTCTCAGTGACACTATTCTCTAAAAGCATGGCAAGTAAATCATTCAAAGCTACAACTTTTTTTTTATGCCCTGCCAACTTTGTTGGAAGGCATATAGTGTTTCGGTCTGTCAGTTCATCCTTCTGTCCTTTACACCCCAGGTTTACCAATGCGTCTAAGCTGTTTTCTCAAAAACCATTGATCAGATCTTTACAATACTTTGCAGTTTGGTCTAATAAATTTCGAGTTTCGTCTGTCTGTCTATGGCACTCTAATGTTTGGTCACAGTCGGGGTTTACCTATGCGTTTAAGCTGATTTCTCAGGAACCGGTAATCAGATCTTTATGATACTTTGCACACTTATTCATCATAATAAGGACAACACATCCCAGAAAAAAATAATCGCCTTATATGTTCGAATAATTTGTGGGCCGGGCATCAGTGTTGTTCCAACATCATCTTGTTAGAATATAGGTAGGTTGCAACAAGAAATGCAAAACTGTAGAACCAGAACATTGACATCAGAAGTCAAGTTGTTCCTCATTTTTCTGTCATCTGTTTGAAGCATAGGGGACACATAGAGAACACTTTTCTGTCCGTCATGCTTCAACAGGTGACATGTGTTCCAGAGAAGACCCTTGTTTCAAAATTGCCACTTTCTTATGTAGTATCTACAGCATTTTGCTATTGTTGTGTACATTTATGTAACTATGTTAAGCATCCATTTTAATGTAGATTAATCAGTTGGATGGCAACATTTATCGCCATTTTTTGTAGACATCTCCAAACATATAAAAGACTTTAATGATTTTGAAAATAAAAGCTATAAATGCATTTGAGGCCAATTTTATGCATCCTGTAATTTAGTTCTGATAAAATTAATTTATATAGAATGAAAGTATCTTGAGGCATATATATCACATACAGTGAAATTGCATAATTGTGTCTGTTACAGCTTATGATTACTTATTTTTCACAACTGCTTTTGTAGGAAGGGACTACCGTTTAACACATGAGCTCTTTACCACTATGGAAAAAATGCGCTGCAAGCAGCAAAAGCATGGGAGGATGCTTGAAAGGCTGTTGCAAGTGGTCACAAATATGGGTACAAAGGACACTCCATCACACAATGAGTTCAGTTGCCCAGAAAAAAATTGTTCTGCCATTACACTCTGTTGAACGCTGTGAAGCAGTAGAAGTAGAATTAAAAAACATAAACACCTTCAATAATATGGTAAGTAAGTAAATAAATAATAACTTGTATTATATCCTCAGATACAAAGTATATGGGGGATACATAGATGTCATGCATGTCAAACTGTCTGTAGACAAAATTTATAAGCACTTTTTCTCGGCTACCTTATCAATGATCAGGATTTAAACTTTACAAGACTGATAAGTAATTTTATCATATTTTGAGATATCCTACTTTAACTTTTTCACGTTTTCTGGTCTGGAAAATAATAAAACTTACTTCTAATGATGTTTATAAATAGAATATGTTGAATGTCTTGTGCTGTTGACATGAATTTTCTGTTTGAACACCAACTTTTGTGTTTGACTTCTTCTGTATGCTGCAAGAGTTTTGATTCACTGGATTTTTAGCTCACCTGAGCACTTGTGCTCAGAATGAGCTATTAGGATCGATGAATGTCCGTCATCCGTCCGTCCATCGTCCACAATTAGTTTGTTTGCACTCTAGCATCTTCATTTCTTGAGCAATTGCCTTCAAACTTCATGACAGTGCTTATAACCATAAAATCTTGGCATAATTCGATTATAGTCAAAATCGGACCATTAGTCAGGAGTTATGCCCCTATTGAATTGATAAAATGACTTATTTCGCTTTGTTTGCACTCTAAGAAATTTCTGAAAAACCTTAAATTTCACTGTTTATGCCTCAGCATCTTTATTTTTAAGCAGTATGTTTAGCATGTTTGGCATTGAAGGCTATTTATCTCAGGTGAGCGATTTAGGGCCATCATGGCCCTCTTGTTTATCATTGTTTCTATGCCCCATGAACTTTCTTGCGGAGGCATATAGTTTTTCAGTCTGTCCGTCTGTTTTTCTGTCACACCCAAGGTTTACCTTTTTTGTGTTTGATCTGATTTCTTAGGAGCCGCCAGTCAGATCTGTATGATATTTTTAACACTTATCAATATAACATGGACATCACACCCAAGCAATAATAAATGGGGAGGAAAACATCAGTTTTCTGTATGAAAACAAACCTCTAGTTTTGACTTATGTATATCTAAATTATGAAGTCATAAATTTTTCAAACATTATTAAACTGAAAGATGTAATGTTCTCTCTTATTTCAGGTAAACTATTTGTCTCTGATTGGCGGCAAACATGCAGTAGACATGATTAGGAGGGTCCTATCTCACGTAATGAAAAGCCAGCTGGCCACCTTATATAACTGGTATGGGAAGAAGAGTAAACTGGCATTTGGAAAATTGAAAATTGCTGATGCTATCTGCAGTAAGTATATGGATCTTTATTAATCTCTTTTCATGTAAAAATCAAATACTGTAGTATCAGTTATTTTGCGCAGTCTTAATTTCGCGCTACCCTCTCTAAAGACCCTTTCGCGCGGTGCTAAATTGGCGCATTTCCCCATTTCAAAAAAAAAAAAATACAAAAAATAAATATGAATAAATAAAAAAAATATCCATTTCGTTCTGAATGACTGATTTGGTGCCCCGGATATCGCATGCTAATTAATTACTGACTGATATGTTTGCGCTACCCTCCCCTCAGGTAAGTGACGTCATAGGGGTGGGTTACTGGTAAGGGTTACTGGTAAGTTGTTAATTAGCACCGTCTACTAATTGCTGGGGCCAAACTGCCGAAAGATGGCCTTTCTTTTGTTATCGACTGCAGCACTTCCGGCGATCAGACAAACTATTCTCCGGGACCTTTTTGTTTTACAGGTCTCACCTTGATTATTGTATAAACAAACTGTCAACTTAGAAGGTGGGGACATGTCAGTACACACGATCTGCAACCATACAGTTAGTAGTAATGTTTGTTCGAAATCTGTATTTATTTTGGACCACTTTCCTAATCTTCTCGGCAAAAAAGAGTAAACATTACGCAAGCGTAAATTTCATGCACCGGTTCAACACCGGTAAAAGGCAAGTTAAAATATACAAAAAAATCTTATTTTAAAAGGAATAACGCAGATTATTGATTTGATATTAGTCTCAAATAGTACACAAGTGTAAAACCCTTGGGAAACTGTTGATTTATTGATCTAAGATGGTACTGATTATAAAACAACGCATGAAATTTAGTTGTCAAAATCAGCGTCAACAAAAAAATACCATATATATTCTTTGATTATACAGACTTAATATCGCGCGGTCTTAAATTCGCGGAAGGCCCATTGCGCGAACATCACGAAAATTAGACCAGCGCGAACAATACTGATACTACAGTACCGTATTTACTCGACTATAAGACTACCCGGCCTATAAGACGAGGCCCCCTTTTCCATCCCCTAATCTGTAGAATTTTGCTTTGACTCTTTTATAAGACGGGGTGAAAATTCGCTCTGAAAGATGTCTGACGAACAGTACTGACCCTCCGACATTTAAAGACCACACGTGAAAATCTGGGTAAAGTAAGGATACTGCCTAATAAAATAAAAACAAAGTTAATTTAAAACTATCGGTAATATTTTACCTTTATATTAAAATATCCTGATAAGTCTTGAATACAAATGTCATTTTCGTGTTCAGATTTTGGGGTGTCACTGTTACGTACGAGTTATGACGGTGCCTGTGAGAACCGTTTGTGTGAAATTTTAACGCTTATTTAATACCCTTATTTATACGTGTATGAACATTTTCTTATATAAGAATATATAAAAAATGTTTTTTGTTTGTGTGTTTGTTTGATTGTTTGTTCGTCAAATAGAAAATAAACACACTCAATATTATCTCATTTCTCTCTCTCTCTCTCCACACTTGTGTTTGTGAATGTTTGTATGATATAAATAAAAAGGAAGGCAAAATTCTTCTTCCCCCTCAGAAATATACAACCTACAAAACAAGGGATATGCAAATTTCAGTGGGCAGCTCAGCCAATCAGAAGATAGCCAGTGTCTGCAGGTGTGTTGTAAGTTACATGACACGAAGACCCCTGGGCAACCTGACAATAAAATGAGAGTTTGATAATAGACAAATGTCTGCATTTTAAGATTTATGCAAATTTCTCTCGGCTGATAGCTAAGCCAATCAGACGAGCAGGGCGAGTACCGAAAGGGATTCCCTTATAAATAATCTACTAATGAAATAAAATCCAAAAATATATTAATTCTATAAATTATTTGAAGAGAGCAAAAAAAAATAAAAAAAAATAAATAAACAAATTTCAAAAGATAGCAAAAACTAAACAAAACACGTAATGAATATTGTATTGTTTTATTAATGTCGCAGTGTCGTGAGTTGATTTCAAGAACAATCAGATCTAATGAGCACCATCTGTTTCCCATAACCGCTTGCTGAAAATATAAAATGATTCATAAAATTGGGGAAAAACAAATATTTATGAACTGTCATACTGTTATAAGGTAAATAATATCATGCAATTAATATCAGATATTTATATATCGATAGATAATGGGAAAGATATACGTCTCCATAACTGTATACTGTTATGAAGCTTCATGCATACATAAACTTAGTGGAGAGAAACTAAATCCGACTTGTCGACCCCGCTTATAAGACGACCCCCCCCCCCCCCCCAACTTTAAAACCCTAATCAGACCGCTAAAAACCCGTCTTATAGTCGAGTAGATACGGTACACTGACTTGTCTGAAACAGAAAGTTATGACGTTATTGTGTTAAGTGTGCATGCTCTAGTTCAAATATTCCTAGTCCTGTCAATTAAGTTGGTGGAATATGTTCGAGCGATTTAGGCCCATCTTGGACCTCTTGTTCTCAATTTTTCTATATAAAAACATTTTTTCTTGTATAAAAGTGTATTCATTGATATGCTATGACTTTTACTCATCCACTGATCTAAAAAAAAAATGGGTTACAAGATGATGACGCTAAGAGTGCAGGTAACTAAAAATACAGAGTGTCTGAGTTACAGAAATTATTTCACAGCAAAGTCTTAAGATATCACAAGACCCATGTGATAAGAAAAGATATTAATCATATATATTTATAATTAAATAGAAAAAGACTTGTTTCAATTATTCTAATATAAGAACAGTTTCCTTTCTACAAGTACTTTAAGGGGGCCTCCGTGGCCGAGAGGGTAAAGTCGCTGACTTTAACACTCACTCAGCCCCTCACTGCGTGGGATCGAATCCCGGCAGGGTCATTCGGATTTACATGTGAGGAAGCTTTCCAGCTGGCTTGCTGAAGGTCGGTGGTTTACCCGTGTGTCTCTGTGCATTCGGGGTTTCCTCCACCTGTAATTAGCTGGACGTCGCTATATGACTGAAATACTGTCGCAGCGACGGTAAACCCAAAACACACACACAAGTACTTTAAATATGGAAAATCTCTATACTTTCGAATATAATTTCAGAGGCTGTGCAGAAGACATACCCCGGCACCACCGCATCGCAGATAGAGGTGACAGTTCGGGAATGGCTTCGAACTGCCAGTGATAGAGATGGTGGTCGCAAAAACAGAAAACCTCAACCTTCAAGCACACCCATGGAATAAGATTACATAGATAGAGAGGCACAGGATAAATGTTTCCAGTTAAATGTTAGACTAGTCCAACATTGATGACATTCACAGGCGCAAAATACTGGTCCAAGCCAGGGACTGCCGAGAGGAAGTGGTATAAGCTGTTTCCCAAGCAGCCTATTCAGGATTGTGAAAATTTTAATGCAATATTCCGTTTGACTTGAAGTACCCATGCATGGGCTAATATAATGGTTTGTTGCAGCTAGTTATAGTTTTTTTGTGTCACCTGACTATAGTCAGACGGCATATAGGGGTTACTTTCATCGGCGGCGGCCCCCTTCTGCTTGTCCGGAGCATAACTTTGTCACCATAAGTTTGAATAACTTGAAACTTTATATGTATGTTCCTTGCAATGACGCGTAGTGCAGTGCGCAAGAACCATAACTCTACCTTGTGCACTTCTTGAGTTATTCCCCTTTGATAGAATTTCTTGTCCGGAGCATAACTGTCACCATAAGTTTGAATGACTTGAAACTTCATGTGTATGTTTCTTGCAATGACCCGGAGTGCAGTGCGCAAGAACCATAACTCTACCTTGTGCACTTTTTGAGTTATTCCTCTTTGATAGAATTGCTTGTCCGGAGCATAACTTTGTCAACATAAGTTTGAATGACTTGAGACTTGATATGTATGTTTGTTGCAATGACCTGAAGTGCAGTGTGCAAGAACCATAACTCTATATTGAATGTTTGGAGTTATTCCCCTTTGATTTTATTTGTATTTTTCAAGTTAGAATGAAATGCATAGCTAAAGGAACTTGATAGAGCTTCACAAATATTATGTGTCACCTTGTTAAATATGTTAGTTATAATAGTCCTTACATTTTTTATTTGATCTTTATAAGCCTTTTTCTGTTTGATGGCAACATCATTGCGCATTAATACCCCATCTTGAAAAGAAAGTGACAAATTGGCATCTTTACTGTCAACAGATAGGTCATCGTCAGGCGACACATCCGACTCGCAGAGTTCTAGTCTGTTCATGAAAATGATATCTGCATATCAATCATTTATCTCAATACCCTTATTTAGGTTTGGTTGTTGTTAAGCATATCTTTGAACATTTCTTGGACCTATTGATGCATTGATTGAGACTTAATGCCTTACTGGTGGTATTTTTATTTAATACTATACTTTTTATAACTCTTTCCTTGACAAAATATTATGCTACAGGAAATTTATTATTCTCAGGAGTTTTTTTTTTTCATCCAGTAACTCTTGACCTATACAAAATTAATGTCAAGATATGTGAAACAGATCACACCACAGCAATATGCATATATATGTCAGTTCTTTGTATTAAAATGATGTATGCCCTTTTTGGTGCAATAGTTGTATAGCCATCATACTTTTGCACTATTTCAGCCACCCCCTGATCTCTGTCCACATGAAATCATACCTTCATATGTCATTAACAAATTATTGATCTAATTTAAATCCTTGTCAATATTTAAATATTTGGTATATATTAAATTTGACCCGAGTCCTTTTGTGGTAGTGGACTTTTATAGCTTGGCAATAGTTTTGGAATTTGATGAAGGAAGTACAGCATATGTAACATGTTTGCATGAAGGAATTTTATGATCCTCTGATATCATTAAAAGGGAGATAATTGGACTTAGTTTGTATAAAAATCACATTGGGGGGGGGGAGGGGGGGTATTTGTGCCATTATCATGGCAGCCTTTTTTCATTGTTTTATGTACGTTCATGTTTTTTTCCTCTTATTTTTTTTTAATTAAATTTAATTTGATAAAAATCTATGAAGTAGAATCTATGATACTTTCAGTAGATGTATATAGGAATGGAAATAGTTTGTTTAGTTCACCTGAGCACAAGCTTTAAGGATCAATGAATGTCCATTGTCTGTCCGTTCATCCATTGCTCATCTGTCGTCCACAATTGGTTTGTTTGCATTTTAGCGTCTTCATTTTTTAGCAGTCATCTTTATTTCCTAAGCAATCATTTTCAAATTTGATGAAAATATTAATTGTCAAAGTCTATACCAAGGTTGTTTTTGGCTGATATTGGCCCATTTGTTAAAAAAATATGCGCCTTTTGATATTAAAAAATGCCTAATTTTACTTTGTTTGGCATTTTATTTAGGCAAATATACCTCAATTTCATTATTTCTGAAGCAATCTGTTTTTTTTGTTTTTTTTCTTGTTTGGCAATGAAGGCTAATTATCTCAGGTGAGCGATTTAGAGCCATCACGGCCCTCTTGTTTTCTATTCTCAAATGTAAATGCTGTATATTTTGATGATAGATTTTACAAAGCCATAGTTTGATAATTGGCCAATATCAAAACTTTTATTTCGTAGTTGTGCATTAAGCATGGATTTTGGGGTCAGTGATTTTTGCCATTTGATCTACTTTCATATCAGAGGCCTCAATATATTTTGTGGTGGTGTTTTTGTGGCAGCATCGACACTCTTGTTACAATGTGTAGATTACACAAGCATAATATTGTTCATTTAAGCAGAAGACAAAATTGTAAGTCGCATTGCAATATTACAATTAACAGATTAGTTGATAATTTTAATGATAAAAAGGCAACAATTAAAATGTTTAATTAATCTTTATAAAATATTTGGGAGAGTAACAACTTGAAACAGACTGAGAATCTTACCAGGAACTTTATATCAGATTTATATAGAGCACCTCCTTGGTATAGCAAATAAAACAACAGTTGGGGCAAAATGAGAAAGACAATAGACTACTAAGTCAGTTAGATCTTAGTAAGTATTTTGACATCAACCGACTAACCAGTGTATAAATTGCATATCACCCTCAATATCAACTTATTTGTAAAATGTAAGCTGATGATGTATGTGACATCTCTTCGTGCTCTGTTCTGTATGTGTAGGCATATACTGAACAAAATTGTGTAATATAAGCAGACCTAATTACATGTATATTTCATAACAGAAAATTTTATGTCAAAGTTTTCTAATCATTGTTTTAAATGTTATTGACATATGTACCAGAAATGCTGTTTTATGTGCTAATCAAATAAACATATTGTTTCTATTCAAACATGTTTTTCATAACTTTTTCATGGTATCCCCTTGAACAAGGCCATCGGAAGAAAATGGTGGCCCTTATTTTAAAGGATGTTGTGCCGATATGCATTTTAGGTATTAATATCGGGCCGGTATACATAGTCGATGTCGGCATGATATCGGCCCTATTTTCAGCTATATACAGTCGACGTCGGGCCGATATACAGTTGACGTCGGGCCTATATTTAAATCGATGTCAGCCTCATAGCGGCCCGCTTTGAAGCCGATAAAAATTCCTCATCCCGATATCGGACCGATATATAAATATAACGTCGGCCCGACAGAGGCCCTATTTGCAGCCGATATTTCAAACGACGTTGGGCCGATGTAGCAAGCGAGATCGGGCCAATGTCGGCTGGGTTTGTTAACTAGACATGTACATATCTCGCCACTGAACACGTCCACGGAATTTTGGGAGTTTCACAAAATTTTCCCCCAATATGTCTGCAATAACAATACTCAAAACTACGCAAAATATTAAAATCATTACCCATTTAACAACTTATCAGCCAAATTTATGACAATGACGATTTTAATATTGTGCCAGAAGATAACTTGTTCCAATCTTTCATTGTTTCGGGTTTCGATGGGATTGCGTTTGGTGTAGCGCTGGTTATAGTAGTAGGTATATTAATTAAAAAGGTGCTTGTAAGAAATGCAAGGTTTAACGTCATAGAAAGAAGACAATTGGCACGCAGATACCAACCCATGACAAGACAAGGTGCGACCACGGACCTCCACCCACCGAATTAAGGAAGACGCACATGCAGACACAAGCACAACGCAACTCGGCTAGATGAAATCATCAGAGATGTGACACATTATATACGTGAATTGTCTTCTTTTTTTTCACAGTATACGTGGACGATACGTTTTCATCTAGTTTTACGATGATCAAAATATACTGGTGTGTTCCCCCGTAGGGTCTTACATTCTTGTGTTTGATTATACTGATTTCTCTTTTATGTTAATTTTTGCTTACTCAACGAAAATGTTTTCATGTCATTTGATCTGTCATTTTATATGTTGTTCGCTGTTAATTTGTAGATCTCACTATTGAAGAGAAACTAGGTATCGTCGTCGTACGGCCTATTTTCGTTACCGTCCTATTTTCGTCATGTTTACATTGCGCGTGACCTACAAGCGCGAGATTTTCCAATTACGTTAGAAAAACCTTGTTTACACTCTAGAGGCCACATTTTTGGCCCAATCTTTATGAAACTTGGTCAGAATGTTTGTCTCCATAAAATCTTGGACAAGTTCGAATTTGGGCCATGTGGGGTCAAAAAGTAGGTCAATATGAAAAATCCATCATCATATATAATGCTTAATAAGGGTCCGTCCGCATGATTCCACACTTTAATTCCGGACCCCGGAGTGTTGTCAAGAATTCTTTTGCTGTTCTGTTTTTGTTCTATAAAATTCCTAGTGAAACCCTCATCGCTGCTAACAGTTTCAAAATGTTGAACCAGTGCCTCAGCTTTTTCCTTAGGATCTGTTATGATGTTGCCATTAACCATGAAAGGGGGGTTGCTTGGAGGGGGTCTACCTTTGATTTTACTAATGAATTGCCAAAGTTCTTTAGACTTAGTTTTTACTGTTGATGCCCAAGCAAAATTCTTCCCATTTGACTCTTTTAGCTCTATTTATTATTATACCCCCACAAATGAAATTTGGGGGGGTATATAGGAGTCACCCTGTCGGTCGGTCGGTCCGTCGGTCGGTCTGGCGGTCCGGCGGTTGGTCTACAAATATTTGTCCGGAGCATTTCTCCAAAACTACTGTACCTATGTTGATGAAACTTCATAGGTAGATAGACCTTGATGAGAGGAAGTGCAGTGCATAAGAACCATAACTCTGCATGTATTTTGAAAGGAGTTATTGCCCTTTGTCATTTTTAATCTTTTGATTTTGTCCGGACCATAACTCCAATATTAAAGTAGCTAGGTTGATGAAACTTCATATGTAGATTGATCTTGATGAGAGGAAGTGCAGTGCATAAGAACCATAACTCTGCATGTATTTTGAAAGGAGTTATTGCCCTTTGTCATTTTTAATCTTTTGATTTTGTCCAGAGCATAACTCCAATACTAAAGTAGCTAGGTTGATGAAACTTCATATGTAGATTGATCTTGATGAGAGGAAGTGCAGTGCATAAGAAAACCACAATGTAAATTCTTAAAGACAGGTTTTTGCAAACAATAAATATGGATGTGAACCATAATTAGACTGCATTTTTATTCTCCTCAGCTACAGATCTTGGGGGCAAATTGTTTTCTTCTGTGTGTCTGTATGTGTGTCTCTCTGTCTATCTGTCTGTCTGTCAAAACTTTTTAGCATTGTCCAAAACTTTTGAACCATTGCTCACACTAACTTTAAACCTTACATACATGTAGTCTTTCACTCACGCAAACTTTTGAAACTGTATTCCTACACATGATAGACTTCCGGTGTGGGTATTGATCACCTTTAGTGATAATATTTTTTTTTGGTATGCTTATAAGCCCAAATCCTATGTGTGAACATTCGTTTTATGTGTCATGTGAATACATCCTGTGTCAAAGATGGGGGTGGGGGTATGAATCACCTTCAGTGATAGTTCTAGTTCTTTTTGCCTCTGTTCTGGCAGTCCTAAAAGTTTCGTAATCTAATGGTCTTTTTTTATCCTGAAGTCTTTTTCTTAGTCTTTCTCTTTTTTTTTACTGCTGTTTCACACTCTGCAGTCCACCATGGGACAGGATTGTTTTTGTGTGTTTTGTTTTTAGGGATTGTTTTATCAAGTATGTTTTGTAAGATGCTATAAAAATGTGAGAAATTTTTCTCTATATCATTTTCTGTTATGTCATATTGAAGTTCCATTGTAGCCAATTCTTGAAATTGTTTCCAGTTTTCAAATGTAGCTTTGTTGAAGTTCTATTTTCCATTTTTTAAGTTTTTTTCTATCTGAGTTTTAAATTGGATTGTTAATTCAATTGGTAGATGATCACTACCCATAGAGTTGTCAATGACATAAAATTCAGAGTGAGATTGAAATTTAGCTGGGATGATGGCTAGGTGTCCATGTGAAGTTGCATTTCAGGTGATTTGACCATCATTTACTACATTAAGATTGTTAGAGTGTAAAAGTCTAAGAGGGGTCAGCCTCGCCGTCGCACCTAAAGTCTCCTATTGGGTTCCATATTATGTGTTTTAGGTTGAAGTCGCCCATTATAATGCTATTTTTGCTTATGTTTTTGAAAATTTTATCATAATTTCGTTTTGAGTTATATCGGGTTTGGGGGACATATACATTATAGATTTCAATGTTTTCTTTTTGACCATATAATTTGATACCACATATTTCTATTTCACAGTTTGATTCTAGTTTTATTTCTGAGAATTGAAGGCCTAATTTAACATATATACAGACTCTGCCCCCATTTGTGCCGTTTGATCTGGGTTTGTTGACGGGGGCTTGATAACCTTTGAGTCTGGGGGCTTTTTGGTTGGGTTGAAGTCTTGTTTCTTGGATACATATAATGTCTATTTTGCGGTCAATGCTGTTCAGAAAATGTAGCTCAAAAGCTTTTTTACCCTCATTATCTGTTTTAAAGGAGTTTGCATTCCATGAAATGACGGCGAGGCTGGATTCAGTATTTTGTTGTTGGCTTGTCGCCGCCATAATTAATATTACTTATATGGTGCAATTGTCAGAGTTCACATCTATTATATGTTTAGTACCTAAAAGGGCGTGTAAACCCTTGAAGGAGTTGGAAGTGTCTGGGAATGGTGGGGGGTGGGGTCCATTCCAGAATAGGGTGGGTGGGGGTATTGGTAATAGTGGTTTTGTGTGACGATTATTCCAGTATCTTGGGGGGGGGGGTCCTCGGTGTACAGGTGGTCTGTGTGTGGTGTTTTGAGAGGGGTTTCTTGTTTTTGGTTTTTGTTGTGAAGTTTTGTTTGGGTGTAGTTCCTTGGTAAGAATGTCCATGATTTCTTTTTTTTTTTGGCAAGTTTTTATATGTTGAGATCTTGTTTGTTGGTCTGTTTTGGTTGTTGTACTGGTATTGGGGCAAGGGTTGGTGTTATTCTGGCTTTGATTTGTTGTTCGTTATATTTTCTTTGAATTTCATTGTTTTTCCTGTTGATGTTGTTTATGTAACTAATGTAGGCTTTACATCCTTTGTATGCAGCGCTGTGGTTTCCTTTACAGTTTACACATTGTTTTTTGTTTCTTTGGGTGCATTGTTCGTGTGAGTGTGGTCCTGCACAATGAGGACATGTGGTTTTGCCACCACATATGGAGAAGTGATGACCAAATTTTTGGCAATTGTTGCATCTTAATGTTTGCATGTATGCAGGTTGAACTTCTAAGTTTTGGATTTTTAATGGAGCTACTTCACTGTTAAATGTAATTGCTGTCTTGCCATTTTTAGGTTTTTCTATATGTGCTATTTGGTTAGAATTTAGTAGGTCCTTAGTGAGATTGTCGATGTTTGCATTTTGTGGAATAGTGATTATGCCTTTGGCTTTGACTGTGTTTTCCTGTTCTATTTTCAGGTCAATGTTACTGCTGTACTGGAAGTTTTTAGCTAGTGGTAGTTGATCGTTGCGTAGTCTGAATCTCATTTTACATCCTTACTTGCAAGTGGTCTGATTAAATGAGGGCCAATAGATTGGATTAGCTTGTCGGCAATGTTTTGTCTGAGGTTTTGTGTAACAGTGATGGTGGATATGATGGCCACCGTTATTGTGACCCACAGAGGTTGTAGTGTGTTTTTTTGTTTTGTTGCCGTAGCTGAGTGCTCTGTGTTTAGATTTTCAAGGTGGGGGATGGGTGACGTTGGGTTAGAGGTGATGTTGCCTTTTTCGGTTTGACTTGTCGGGGTGGATGTTAATCCTGCTGCTACTTGAGAGTAGGAGGGTTTTGGAGAGGGGGAGATGGGTTTTTTTTCATTTTCAATTTCCATAACTAGTGCCCTGACAGGAGTGGCAAAGAGCATTGAATGCTCTTCCTCCTCCGACTGATAGCTTTC